>PVIU01003898.1:0-136385 GCA_004026605.1 Ondatra zibethicus | reverse complement strand
GTGGAAGACATAGAAAATTCTGATGTTCTATTTTACATTTGAATAGTCATAAGTTTAAGGAGACTATATAATTCTATGAACAAATGTGTATTGTGCTTACATTGTCAATGAATAGTTTGCTGTTAATTTAAATCAATTTATTGTAAAAGAAAGGAATTCCATTGTCTTCAAATGAGTAGTTTGGTTTTGTAGATCATGAACATTTGAATGGAGCTCACTGTATTTTATTCATTCAACAAACATGGATGGGCTGGAGCAATGACTCATCAGTTAAGTTCACTTTCTGATCATGCAGAACACTTGAGTTTGTCGCCTAGCATACATATTTGATGGGTCTCAACAGCCTGTAACTCCAGCTCCAGAGGATCCAATGTCGGTTTCTGACCTCCATGACCATATTCAATCATGTGTACTTATGATAAGACTCTCACAGACACACACACAAACACGCACTCACACACACACACACACGTATCACTTTCAAAACAATGTAAAACCATTTTTTAATTAAGAAAACAAATAGTGAACTGAGTATGGTAGTATACACTGTAATTATACTCAAGGAGTATATGCAGAAGGACCAGGAACACAAGGTCATCTTTGGCACCATAGTGAGTATTGTGATCTGCTGGCCTGGCCTGTTACCTGGGTACCTTGTCCTTTTAAGAGACAAGCATCACCAGCTCCCTGCCTCCTCTAGCCTGCATGCTCTCTCTCTTTTTCCCCTCTTCTAGCCACCTCACCAGTCTCCTGTGCCCTTATTGCCTGAAGGCTTTTCTGAAGAGGTAACTAGTGCCTGTCCCCCTCCCACCCACCGATTCTCTCCTTCTCCTTCCTCCTCCCTTTCCCTTCTATAACCAACTAAATAAATTCTATACCCAAACTCTGTCTGCATGGAATATCTGTCTGTCTCTCACCTGCTGTGGTCTCCTATCTGCCAAGAGTACCTATTGAGGCCTTAGGGAACCCACCACTGCCCCTCGTGGGATCACTGCCCCCATGGGACGGGTCCCCTCTACTATATCTTTAAAAAGAATAACAGTGAGTATAAGTCTGAGTCTATGTCAATCTGTCTCAAAACAAAAACAAAGAAATAAATAAATAAAAATAAAGCAAATACCTATGTATTATTTACTGTTGGCCAAGGACTATTCTTAGAATTTCAGAGATATTTACTCATTTAAAGTTCAAAAAACAATGTCCAAAAGTAGATGTATGTATGGTTAGGTCAGGAAAGATGGAAACAAACTAGAAATAAAATGAAGAGAGCAGAGGAGAGCAGACATCTCCAGAAGCAGAATTGTTTCTTTCTTTCTTTTTTTTTTTTTTTTGGTTAGAACGACTGAACTGTCACAGTCTCTGTGTAGAAATATAAACTATGCAATCATTGTGTGTAAGTATTGGTATTTCTTAGGATGGAAAGGGGAAAATTCGGGGGATAGAAAAGTCCAAGTGCAGTTCAAATTTCCAAGTGGTAGATAGCAGCAGTGTGGTATGCAGATCTCCTTACCATAAGTTTCCACAACTATTACCAGTAAGTGAACTTTGCTGTCCAGGGTTTCTCAGTTATCAGAGGCTTTGGTAATTAACCCTTCCAGTACTACTTCACTTTTAAACCTAGATAATCAAGACACAGAGAAATTAAACAAAAGTCTGAGGTCATAACAGTAAAGACAGTGTAAGGATTCCAATGTAGGGAAACAGGTGTTTGGTCTTAATTTTATAGTTGTCAGCCATAAAAAGCAAACAAATACAGGTGCCATCATGTTGCACACCAACTATAAATTTTATGATGAAGGGCAATTGTAATGATGTATACATGTTAAATAAATAATTTATTTTTTATAATAATATATCAGTTTAATTGGCATAGAACATACAGTTATAGTTTATGAGTGAAAAAATAATAAAAATAGAACTAGAAATGGCACTAAAAAGTCTATCTAAAATTTGATTATTAACTGGCATATTTAAATCATTGATAATTTTTGGATGTGAAAAGCACACTTAAAAGAGACCCCATACCAAGCATTAGATGGCCAACATAAAACAAACTCAATGTCATTTTTGAAGATGTTTTATCTCATAATTCGTTGTCTGGAAACTTTTAGCCATACTTATACTTGTTTTTTTTTTTTTTTTTTGCTTATAAATGCTTACTGCTTATTTTGTGGTTATATTATGGTTCCTGATTTTTGTGTTTTTTATAGGTTTTGTGTGTGCGCATGTGTGTGTCTCTCTCTGTATGTATGTTACTTGTTTTGTTTTCTTTTTTATCCTGTTTATCTGTTTGTTTTGTTTTATTTTAATTTGTTTGCTTTTTTATTGGCCTATTTGTTTGTTGGATAGGTAGGGTAGTGGGGAGTGTCTTATAGAAGAAGAGGAAATCATGATCAAAGCATACTATATGAAAAATATTTCCAATAAAAAATTATTAATACTTTTAAATGAGGTTTTGAGTGGTGTGAGGAACATTAAAATTTTACTGGCTGCCTTTCAGTCTCAAAAATTTTAATGTAAACATGTGAACAGGAAAGTTTTACTAACAGTCTCTAGGATGATAAGTGACTTAATTTGGAAACCAAAGCAACATGAACACATAAAATAAGTGTAATTTTAAAAGTATTATATTAGAACATATAAGAAGGGGATATAAGAAAATTCTCAGAAAATTTCTATAAACTGTATTACTTAAGCTGCACAATTTGTTTCAAAGATAAGATTTTATAAAATATTCATAAACACAGTGCTATCATTGTTAATATTATTATTTCCACATTATTTAGCATTTGCTCTAAACATAGTACATTAAGTTGACTCCTTTACATGTATTAACTCAGTAAATAAAGCATCAAAATCCTGATTTCTAAGTTTCACTTTCCTTTTCAAATGTAAATGAGATTAGTAGTCTCATCTTATAAAATGAAAATAAAAGATGCCTTGTAGATGTCATGTGATTTTTCTTATGTTCAAATATATTCAGCCTATGGTAAAAATAAAAAGACTATGTACAAAAAGCTAAGAATGTATTTCCAATCAGAAACATGATTAATTTTGTTACTTTGGATAAATTTCAAAGGAAAAGAACTCTTTCTATCAATGTTTATTCTCTAAACTAACAGAAACTTTCTAAAAGTATTTGCCCATTTATTTGTAGGTAATTTTGGGGAGTTTAATTCATTCAGTACAACTCTGGGTAGTTTATACAGAAATAAACAATAGTTCCCTTGAGGGCCAACATTTTCCCTTGTTTGCTTCACTGACGACAAATACAGGTATACTGTTACTTCTGTTGATGAGATTCCTGTAAAGAAGAGTGCCTGAAAAGGTTGAAAGACTGAGAGAACTACAGTGATGTTGGGAGGTTGGAATGTTGAGGTCCAGAGGTTAATTACCTTATCTCGGTTAAGCTTTAGCCCCTCTGAATAGCCAGCCATTACTTGCCCACATCTGTGTCAGAATTAATATCCTCTGACTAAAAGAAAAATCTTTTGGAATCTATATAATATGCAAGATATTGACAGAGGATTCTGTCCCACCCGGTCCTCCATCCGTTTAGTCCCAAATAAACACACAGAGGCCTACCTACATTAATCATAAACTGATTGGCCTAGTAGCTCAGGTTCTTATTAACTCTTATAACTTATATTAGCCCATTATTCTTGTTTGTGTTAGTCATGTGGCTTGGTACCTTTTTTTGATGAGGCAGTCACATCTTGCTTGCTTTCTGTTTGGCTTCCTGTGTCTGGGTGAGGACTGCAGTCTGAAACTTCCCTCTTCCCAGAATTCTTGTTGCTGTGCCTCTACTTCCTACTTGGTCACCCCACCTATACTTCCTGTCTGGCTCCTGGCCAATCAGCATTTTATTAAAAATACAAGTGACAGGATAAAAGACCATTGTCCCACAGCAGCAAGACCTCTAGTTTCTACCAACCTAAAAGGTTGTCATCAGTTAGTATCTGAGGCCGATAGAATCACTTCCCTGTCTTGCTGTAACCACTTCTATAAGGTGTCCACCAGTGTATTTTAAACTTGTCTTGACTTAGGTCTTTCTGTAAAACTATGTAACTGCTTCCACATTGGAATATGAAATTGGGGGTAAATCTGTGTTCCCACGGTTACTCATTTACAGCTCTAGAATAAGCTATCTCTTATTTCTTTTAAGGCAAGAGTTGTATTTTTCATTGACAAGTGCAAGATTGTCATTTCCTTCCTTTACAATGATAGAGAAAGAATGTTTTTTCAGTGTTTATCAGTGTCCTCTTTGTAAAATAATCTAAATATGAGTACAAGAATAAAATTTCAGTAAATTGAAAAGGGAGTCAACCACTAATGAAGTTGTAATTAGATTTTCACTTGCCACCATTTCTGTAAATAGACATGCTAACAAGACTTCAGATTTTCCTTATAAATATCTCTAGGCAACCAAAAATAAAGATAGACTTGAGACTATTTATCCTTTGATTCAAAATCCATTTAATCTGCTTACTCATCCACACTCTCATAAATTTACAGTGAGATCTATGAGCAGGGTCTTATCCCAAACATATTAATAGTAGGAAGGGAGAATCCAAAAAGAAATTTTTCGTTACTTTTCTTGTTATCATTCAGTTAGTTAAATACTTCTAACAATGCTTTGGACAAAAGAAGTAGGGTCTGGACTACTTTGGACAAAAATGTGTAATTGTATAATTAGAAATCTGTAGAAGTTTCTGTCCACCAACAACCAGAACAAATGAGGGCAGGCCCCTGAGCAATGGCCCCCTGGGGTGAAGGTGTGAACATATTGCAGACAGGTTTATTCTGGTGTTTGGGTCCCTGACTTCCCCTTTCTCTGTAAATCAGAGCATTTGCATATGGAGAGTTCCACTCCTAAATTCTGCCAGCTCCTTTGAGATGTGAATTTTCTGTCATTTTATAACCTAGGACTATTTTGTACCTTAGAAATAGAACACAGGAGCTGGAGTCCCAGTGGACTGAAGATACTCAGATTCTAAAAGGAAACACTTGTGGCCCTGCTTTCAATAGCAAAAAAACAAGAACTCTTCTCTCTTAGATATAATGAACTAATAACTGACCAGCTGTGCCCTAACTTTCAGGAATTTTTCTTCTAACTCATTCTAGCCCTCCTAACTTTTCCAGATGTTTTTTTTCCCATGAACTGAAATGTCTCCTTTTCTTTCCATAATACTTTTGAATATTCTTCATTGCTTGTTCACTTTCGGAGAGTGTGATTTTATTTGATAATAATAAATAATAAGGTGTTTAGTTTGAAACACTTTTAGATTGTGTTTAGTTGATTTGTGTGTGTGTGTGTGTGTGTGTGTGTGTGTGTGTGTGTGTGTGTGTGTGTAGTGGCTCAATCTCTAATCGGAAAAGGGTGAGAAAAGAGGTGTGTATGGAGGACATCAACACTTTAGTTCCTTAATGAGAGTGAAGAAGGACACTTTTATTCATTCTCTTAGATCCTTGGAAGCTGAATTCAGCCTCACCCTGTATCACACCTTGCTACAATCTGAATCTGGAATCTTCAAGGAATATTCATGTCAATAATGGAAGGCAGCAGGTTCCAGTCTGGGAACTGGTCTCTGGAAGGCAGCAGTACTGTGCCAGCAGTGATCCTGAAGCCATTTCCATTCTGTAATTGTCTTTTGGAAAGTAAACAGGCTTATGCAGTTTTTCTGAGGTTCAGCAATTTTTGGTCATGATTCTGGTACTTATCTGTTCCCTCAGATCTATTCTAGCTATCCCCTGACTTAGTTTCCCTGTATTTCAAAAGAAAATTGGAAATAGATCAACATGTGAAAATGAATTTCTTTTACTGTTTGGCCAAACTAGAAAGAAAAGGAAACTCATTCTTTTCCATTGTGTTGTCTGTATCTATGTCTGTCTTAAAATGAGTAGACTACATGTAACAAACATCAAAAGACCCTTAGCTTTGCCTGTGAGACTGAAGTACCCATTTCCTCAGAGAAAGGACTCATACTGGGTTGTCTCCAATGTTAGGGTTATGTTTATTTTTATTATTCAAATTCTGGCCTGAGTAAAGTGGGTAGACATTCTGTCTCAAAATTATCAATTTTTCAAACAGAAAAATAGTCTCAGGGGTTTTAATGGGTTTGTGGATGAAAAGTCCTGATCTTTTCTGGGCTGCAGAGTTCTTGGGCTGCAGGTCCATTCCTTTCATAGGTAGAGAAGAATCCTTTTGTAGAAGTTTTCGTAATTCTGCTGGTGACCAAAGATGACATTCTGATAGCTGAAGACAGGGACACAAGTGTCTCTTTTCAGAATTTGGTGTATATTCTCTTCACTGGAGTTCGAGCCCATTCTGTCAGCATAGGAACATGGCATAGTGTTTGACCTTTCCCCCAACTCTTGTCATTACCAGATATTTCTAAAATGCTTCATCCTCTTTATGTGATCAAAAGTCAGATTGCTTTATAATTGAAACAACTATTAAGAGATAGAAGTGAGTAAAGTGGTCAACCCCCAAATGACCAGCAGACATGCAGGGGGCCTAGGAGTGACCCTAAGACAAAGAAGATTTGGTTTCATTTTCGCTGAATCTCCAGTGTGTGTGAAATGAAACCTTAGCTGAGTCATTTTATCCTTTTGACCTTCAGTTTCTTCATCTGAAGAAATGGCAAAGGTCAATAATTCATCCATGTCTTTATTCTCAAAGGTCAATCGGAGGCAAAGTAGGAAAAGAGATAGAGGAATTTGAAATGAGAAAATAGCTCTGTAGCCTGAAGTGGCCAAGGAAAAGGACCAGTGGGAGGTTTCTTAGATGGATTATTAGATACACATTCATCTAAAAAATAATTTCTAGCTATAGACAGGAAGTTTTAAAAACAAAAAGGGTTTTATTGATAGGTGAATTACAAATGCAGTGAAGGTAAAAGGAGATGCAACTGTTAAAACAGGTATACTGGCACTGGCAGGATGAGCAGCACCCCGGCTTCCAGTGGGTCTTCAGTCAACTGTTATTAAGAACTTGCCATCAGTGAGACATTGCATAATGGTGAGAACAGAGATGGTCAATGTCTGACTATGGGGACAAGGCCAGTTCGGGCACCCTCTCCTCCACTGCCCAGGGTCCTACCTGGGGACATCCCCGTGGACTGCTGGGAGCTCCTCCATAGCCAAGCGTCTTGCCAACCCCAAAATGGCTCCCTCAATTAAGATATCTCCTTCCCTGCTCCCATATCCATCTTTCCTCCATCTCAATCATGCTGTAGGAAGTATTACAGCTTGTATTAGCCTGCCTACTGGGGCATGGCCTCTCTCACTATTTACGGGGAAGCCTAGCATGCATGCGCCCCTTCATTCTCGTTCCCCTGGCTCCCTGCCGGTCAGCTGCTCCTTTGGGTCATGTGATTCAACCGGTCAAGCGGAGAATTCTGATTTGTGAGTTTATCCTTTAATAAATGCCTATTTCTTATTTCTGAGCTAGCGTGGGATTTCTTTTAGCGTGGGATTTCTTTTAAGCGTCTGACGGCCTTAACTCACTGAATACCTGGTACACAACAATCCCACTCCCCCAAGCTCTCCCCAACCCTCCCCTTTTATTAAAGCATTTGACTCACTATTTTAATTAGGGTTTCAATTGTGAAGAGACACCATGACCAAGACAAGTCTTATAATGGAAAAACATTTAGTCAGGGTGACTTACATTTTTAGAGGTTTAGTCCATTATCATCAAGGTGCAACATAATAGAATGTAGGCAGACATGGTGCTAGAGAAGGAGATGAGCATTAAATATCTTGATTAAACAACAGGAAGTAAACTGAGTCCCTGAGCATTTCTTGAGCATAGGAGACCTTAACAATGCCTGCCTTCAGAGTGACACACTCCCTCCAACAAGACCACACCTACTCCAACAAAGCCACACCTCCTAATAATGCTACTCCCAGTCAGTTTATGGGAGTTTACTCCCAGCCAATTAAATTCAAACTATTATAGTCTCACCTTCAAGAAACTTCAAAGGAAGATAATAACTTTAATGTCTAGGATTGTCATATAGATCATAAATTAATACACACAAGAGTTCCACAATGTTTTGTATTCACTGATAATTGCTTTTTTCTTTTTATGTTTTAATAACATTTTTAAATTTTTGTACATTATAATTTATATGATTACATCATTTTCTCCCTACCCTTTCTTCTCTCTGGCCCCTCCAAATTAGCCTCCCTCCAAAACCTCCATGCCCCACACTTACTTTAAAATCAATAGGCATATTTCCCCTGATTACTATTGCCTCTCTCTCTCTCTCTCTCTCTCTCTCTCTCTCACACACACACACACACACACACACACACACACACACATACACACACACAAATACAAGCATATATGTATGCATAAATATATAAAAACAAACTGCTTAATTGCTTAGTATGGTTTTGTGGTGTGTGTGTGTGTGTGTGTGTGTGTGTGTGTATGTGCATTTGTGTGTGTGGTTTCAGGGCTGAGACTTTGTATTGGGTAAGTAATTAGGGCCTCATCTCTAGAAAGGCTAACTCTTCCTCTCAAAAGTCATCCATTTCCTGTAGTTTCTTCTTCAGAGTGAGCTTGTAAGATTTTCTACCATCTGTTAGCATGTTTGTTTTTATTCTAGTGCTCATATCTTGCTTATGCAGCCATTTCTGTGTGAGACTGTTGCACAGAAGACTTTTTGGTATTCTGGTTCTTACACTCTTTCTGTCTCCTCTTCAGCATTCCTTAAGCCATAGATGCAGGAGCTGTGATGTAAATGTTTTCACTGTGTTTGGGATCCCCATGATCTCTACATTGTCTCCAGTTGTGGTTTTCTAGATGGTCTACATTTGTTGTAAAAAAAAAAAAAAAGAAAAATGTTTCTTTGATTACATTTGATTCCTGTGAAGGTATAAGGAGAGGATATAGAATGTAGTAAGGAAATATATGGTCTAGAAAAATGGTGATAATAATAATCTTTTCTAAGATCTATGACTTCACTATCTTTGAAAAGTTGGCTAGAAGTCTAATACAAGTCATTTTTCCCCTCATGTTGAGTGGGTCTCTGGTACAATTAGATAGGTATTACGAATAACCAATATTTGAATGTATTTACTATAGCTTTATGTTGTACTGACATGTAGCCATTGTGGTTTATAGGTGTCACAGCTGAATAGGACTATTCATTACTTCTCTAATTTGGAACTTTGCATAGTACTTTTGTTGTTAATTTTGTACCATGGTAGCCATACTGCAGGCAGGAAGGAAGTTTTCAGTTTGATCAAGGATGAATAATCTGAGTTATGTTTCCTGAATATATGGTGTCTTCAACAATAAGTCTTGCCCTTAACTTTTGAGATGCAACCAAGGACAACAGCCATAATCTACACTGCTTGGGGAATCACATGGGCTACACTAATGAACCATTCTAAAGGAGTCTTTTCATGCTTGGTATTGGAATTTTTGTTAGTCTATGCTTCACATAGGGGAGTACTGGTAACCCTATTGTCATATCTTCTTTAATGTCCTCTTCTTTATTTTGTGCGTGTGTGTTTGTATATGTGATGAGTGAGTATGTGTGCATTTGTATGTATGTGTACACATAGTGTACAATGTGTGATTTTAAGTAAATACAGGATGATAAGATTCCTTGAGACTTTATTAAACAATCATGCTGTTATCTGTACTTCCTCCTTCATTCTTCACCTATCTTGACATTCTTCTTCCCAATTGGACCTCCCCTACTCATTTTTATCTTGCCCACTTCATATCACATATTACCTCACTCAATATGATATTTTCTAGGCCCATTCCTTTGACTGAAATTTTCATGATTTCATGATTTTTCTTACCAATGAACAGTATTCTGTTATGCTTATGCACATATTGCCTAGATTTTGTGAACAAACATGACTGAGCAAATGTTTCTGCAGTGGGATAGAGACTCCTTTGTGTCATGAAGTGAGACAGCTCAGTCATATGGTGGATTTATTTTTACATTTTTGATGATTCTCCATACTAATTTCATAGTGGTTGTACTTCTTTGCATTTCCAATAAGAGTGAATGAGTGTTCACCTATCTCTTAAACCTTTCCAAGCAGCATTTATTGTCAGTTCCTTTTAGGATCTTAGCAATTCTTTGGGGTATATTTCTTAGCCATTTTATTTCATCTACTGAGGGTTTTCTGTTTAGATTCATAGCCCCCATTTTCAATTTTATAGTTTGTTTCCTTGACTCTGTGTTATAGGTTCTTTGTATATTCTAGAAATTAATCCTCTGTTAGATGTCAAGTAGGCAAAGATTCTGTCCCATTGTATGGATTTTAGCTTTACACAGTTGATTGTTTCTTTGGCTTTCCAGTAGCTTTTTGGCTTTATGAGGTCCAAGATACCAATTGTGGGGCTTAATTTCTGAACAAATGAAGTCATATTAAAATAGACTTTTTGTATGCATAAATCATAGAGGGTTCTGCCTAGCGGTTTTACCATTTCAGGTTTAAAATTGTGATCTTTGATACAATTGTATCTAAATTTTTCAGAGTGATAAATATGGATCTAATTCCAATCTGCATGTTGACATCCACTTCTTCCACCACCATTTGTTAAAGAAGTCTTTTCTCCACTTCAATTTTTTGTTCCTTTTCAATTATCAGAGAGCAGTAGTAACAAGTATATATGTTTTTGCATTATAATTTTTTGATTGGTCTATAGGCCTACTTTTGTACCAGTACCAAATTATTTTTATTACTAAAGATTTATACTATACTTTGAAATCTGGAATGGTAAAACTTCCAGTGTTATTCTTTCTTCTTAGTATTGATTTGGGTCTTTTCTAGTTCCAAATAAACTTCAGGAGTGTTATTTTCTATTTTTTGTGAAGAATGTTATAGATATTTAATTGGGCATGCATTGAATCTATAAAATATTTTTTGCAGAAAAGTTTTTATCACCATCTTAATTCCTTATATCCAGAAACATGGAATGTCTTGCAATTTTCTAGTATCTTTCTCAATTTCTTTCTTCAGAGATTTCTAGTGTAGGCCTTTCACCTTCTTGGTTAGATTTACTGAAAGATATTTTATTGTCTCCGATGCTATTAAAATTGAGAGTATTGATGGTTAGCATACATGTTTAATCCCAGCACTCAGGAGCAGAGACTATCAGATCTCTGTGAGTTTGAGGCCAACCTGGTCTATGCATGGGTTCCAGGACAGGCTCCAAAACTACACAAAGAAATCCTGTCTCAAAAATCAGAAAAAAAGAAAAGAAAATGGGAGTCTAACCAGGCTTTCTTTCCCAGTGTGTTTGCTATTAGTGTATAGAAAGGCTAATAGCTGTCTTAAGCTAATTTTGTACATTACCACTTTACACAAGATTGGTGCCCAAAGTGGGCCCATATTGTTCATAGTTGTTCTTTTATATTTAAAGGGGGATATGATATAGATATGAATAATTTGCATTGGTATAAAGCTTGATTTATTGATATAAGTTTAAGGTCAATTTTGTTATATGTATATGTATTTCTGAACTTGATTATGGTATCATGATTGTGTAGTTCATTTAAAAATGTAATATATAATTAAGAAATATAGGTTAATAGATAATCTCTATAATAGTTAAGTTTGTAGTCATGTTAGTTAGATTTTCTAGATATATAGAGGTATAGTTCAGTTAGATAGACATTCTTCATAAATCTCAAAGACTATAAAATATGGCATTTTAAATGTTTTAATAACTTAGGATTTTAATGACAATGAGACACGTTTGCTCCTGGCAGCACCAGCTACTTCCTGAGGAAGATGGGCATTGAAGAGGCTCCTTATGGAGTTTGCTAGCCATTTGGGCAAGAAACTGCTCTTGCCTGGACTGTTGTGTAAACTGGACACAAAGAACCCGCAGAGAGAGGACTGCTAAACTTGCCTAAAGGTGAGATGATCCTTCAGGGTTCCTGTTTCATGAAAGAGTCTGCGAGACATTCTGCAGGATACAAAAAAAAGTGACAGAACTGTCTTTAAAATTTCCTGCTTCATGAAACTGTCTGCTAAAAACTATGGGCCTAAAGGCCAAAAATGGATGCCCCAACAGTAGAAAATAAACTTTGGGTGACTGTCCAGGCAGTGAGATATCTCTGTCATTTCTAGAGTTTTGGAAGCTGCTTACTTCTTATTTACTTAGGTAATATTATATCCTTCCTGAGTCTTTGATGGAGTTAAAAAATAGATAGTTATAGTTTTCCATTGTTATGGTAAAAGATCAAATAGATATAAATATGGTAACTGTAGTTCTTGCTTGATAACTGTTTTGTTATATGTAATTTTACTATGTTAAAACAAAAGCCTTTCATTTTGTTTAAACAGAAAAAGGGGAAATGGTGTAGGAGGTCCTTCTGTATTTCTGTTGCTTTCATTGGTTAAATAAAGAGACTGCCTTGGCTTTTTGATTGGTCAGGACTTAGATAGGTGGGGAAAATAGAACAGAATGCTGGGAAGAAGACAGAGAGAGAGCCGCCATGAAATCACCAGAGTCAGACATGCTGAATCTTTCCTGGTAAGCCACGATCTCGTGGTAAACACAGATTAATAGAAATGGGTTAGTTTAAGATGTGAGAGTTGGCCAAGAAGAGACTAGATATAATGGGCCAGGCAGTGCTTTAAATGAATACAGTTTCTGTGTAATTATTTTGGGGGTTAAGCTAGCTGGGGCGGGATGGAACAAGGGGCCCTGCGCCGGACGGAGGGGAGCCGGGCGGGCACTGGGAACGCGGCCCACTCTCCTCATATTACACAAATTGATTGTTTCTGATGGAATTTTGGGGCCTCTTATATAAATACTATATCATCCACAAATAGGGATAATTTGACTTTTTCTATTTGTATCCTTTAATGCCCTTCTGTTTACATAGGGTTCCTGTTACTGTTTTCAATATCATATTGAAAAGCAATGAGAAGAGTGTTTTGTTCCTGACTTTAATGGGATTGCTTTGGGTTTTTCTTTTTCCTTTTGTGTAATATAAAGACATTATACTTGGTATTCTCCCTTTATCCTCCTCTCTCTAGGACTTTTATACTGGATAGATTTGTCAGAGGCCTTTTCTATAAGATGATCTCAATTTTCGTCTTTAAATCCATTAATATGATGTATTATCTTTATTGACATACATTTATTGATCAAAATCTGCATTCCTAGATAAAACCAACTTGATTATAGTGACTGATGTTCAGGATACGTGCTTATATTCAGTTTGTAATTATTTTATTAAGATTTTTGCATCTATGTTTATCAGAGGTATTGGTCTAATCGATTAGAAATTTTGTTGTGTCTTTACCTGGTTTGGGTTTTAGGGTGATGATGGCTTCATAGTTTGGGAGTGATATTTCTACTTTTGTGTTTTTGAATAACTTAAGATTTATTGGCTGTAGTTTTTTCTTGAAAATCTGGTGGAATTGCGTCATGAATTTATCTGAATATGGATTTTTTTTTTAGCCAGAAAAATTTTTATTACTGTTACAATCTCCTTTTATTATCTTTTAAGGTTGTTGGCCCCTTTTGGTTCAACTTTGATAGTCTGGATAAATCAAGAAACTCACCTATTTCTTTATGAGTTTCCATATTCATGTCATATAGCTTTTTAAGGTATTCCCATAAAATAATCCGTATTTATTTCTACCTGTTCTAATAAAGTTTTCCTATTCATTTCTTATTTTGCTATTCTGGTCATCTTTCTTTTGATGAGTCGTACCATGAGACTGTTCATCTCTTAGAGAACCAGCTCTTAAATTCTTTGATTCCTTGTACTATTTTCTTGCCACAGCAGTATCAGATAAAAATGGCAAGAGTCATAAGGTCAGTACAACTGCTTGATAAAGACCCAGCAAAGCTGAGCCACATGGTGACCATTGTGCCACCTTTGTTTTCCACCTCTGCCTGCTGCACACTTGGAGGACATTTAATATTTATAAAATTTGCGAGTATGGTTGATGGGAAATTTCATATGAATCATTTATGCCTTCTCCCAGGAGTACTGCTTTTAAGCCTCCCCAGAAAATCCTAAACATACTACCCTTCCTGCTTTTAGAGAGATATCCTTATCTACTTTACACCTTGGAGGTTATGACACACATAAAGAAGCCAGAGGTTTCTTTATGAGGCTATGAAATATTTTTGAAACAACTGTCCCTGTACTTATTCAGAAACAAGATAATTGAGGAATTTATAGTTATTATATTAGTTTTCCATAGTTGTGAAAAAAGATAAAGTAGATATAAATATTGTAACTGTAATTTTTGCTTGATAACTGTTTTGTTATATGTAATTTTAATATGTTAAATTAAAACCTTCCTTTTTTATTTAAGCAGAAAAGGGGAAGTGATGTGGGATTTCACTCTGTATGCTGTGATTGCCATTAATGATTAAAGAAATTGCTTTGGACCTATAGCAGGTCAGAACTTAGGTAGGTGGGGAAAACTAAACAGAATGCTGGGAAAAAGAAGGTGGAATCAGAGAGAAGCCATTTAACCCCACCAGAGACAGATGCTGGAACTTTAGCCTGTAAGCCACAGCCACATGGTGATACACAGATTAATAGAAATGGGTTAAATTAATATGTAAGAGTTAGCCAATAAGAATCTAGAGCTAATGCACCAAGCAAGCATTGATTTAATTAATACAGTTTCTGTGAGATTATTTTGGGGCTAAGCAGCTGAGAATGAATTAAGTGGGCTCCTCCAACACAGAGACTTATATTGATGGGCAAAGAATTATGTAAAAAGATGATGAATGAATGAGATATGAGGACTTCTCTTTCTTAGAAAAGTTAGCACATTCAGAGCCACTGTGTTGTCACATGACCAAAGAAAAACAGAGTGCCAGGGGTGATGGGGAACTTCCTTCAGCCAATGGCCTTTGAGAGGATGGACCATGTTTGGAGTTGCCTTGGGTACCTAAAAGTGTCTGGTCTGACCACTTGCCCTCCCCTATTAGCTACACCTGGTTGTTGGATTTTGTTCCTGTTCCTTGTTGTGATCCATGAGTTCCCCTTTAATAAAGAACACCTTATTTCATACCCTATTAGGAGCTAGGGGCTAGTGCAGGATTGATTTTTGTTCCCTTTCCTCTGGTGTGCTCCTCTTCATCTGCCACCTAAGCCCAGCATGTGAAGGAGTCCAGGATTATCCAGACCCCACCCCCATCCACCTCCCACCCACCCACATCCCACACCCCGAAGCACTCCGGTTCACCAGCCAGGGCATGTTTCTTGCCCAGGGCCCACATGACGGCTGCCTAGGTCCCTGACTTTCCCCATGGCAGCCTGCCATTCTTTTTTTTACATCGTGATCCTGTAGCACTTTATCGGCTGACTGCACCCATCTTTAAAAGATCAAATCAAAGCAGCAAATCTTTTTTCTTTCTAAATCAAATCTTTATTTATTTTGATGGTATCCATAGCTTGGTCACTCCTCTGGAAACAAGGGCAAAAAAAAAAAAAAAAAAAACCAAAACAAAAAACTTCTCCATACTAGCACATCTCCTGGTTTCCAATTGAGGTCAACAGTTCCTTAAAATATACTGGCTGATTTAATTTAGAAGATTTTTCTGTTATTCAATGTCTCTCTGCTGCTGTTGTTCCTTTCTTATTAGCATTAAGAAAATTCAAGGGGGGTAATTTCCATCCTTTTTTGTTTGTTTAACATATCCTTTATAGTTTGATTTGATCTTTCTATAACTGCCTGATGTGTAGGATTGTTTGGTATACCTGTAATATGCTTTTTTTAATTCTAATAAGCAAAAACTGTTATTTGAGATGTATGCTGGATCATTATCTGCCTTTATTTGTGCAGGTATACCCATGACATCCATAACTTTTAATAAATGCATGATTATTGAATCTGCCTTTTCTAAGCTCAAGGCAGTTGCCCATTGAAAACCTGAATACATGTCAATGGTGTGGTGTACATATTTTAATTTTTTCAAATTATGTAAAGTGGAACACTTCCATCTGCCAGATTTTATTCTTTGGGTTACTCCCTGTAGGTAGCAGTGTTTCCTTATAGAAAGACCAAGTAGGACATCTCTTTATAATTCTCTTAACTTGCTGCCATAAGAAAGAAAGCTCTTTCTTTAAACCTTTGCTATTGACATGATTTTTTTATGAGGACTTCAGCATACTTCCAATCAACAATTGATCAATTTCTGCATTACCTTGTCTAGAGCGCCTGGCAGACAGCTATGGGATTGGATGTGTGTTATGTATACAGGACAAAGTCTACTCCTGATTATATCTTGAATCTGAATAAATAATGAAGTCAATTTTGTGTCATTTGGTATAAATTTAGCAGTTTCAATATAAAAGACAACTTTTTGCATATTGCAAATTAATAACTATATTGAGAGGTTCTTTAAAATACCTTAGTACTATAAAAATAGCATATAACTCTGGCTTTTGGACAGAATAATAAGGGTTTTGTTCCACCTTACTTAAATCTTTTGATTTGTAACCTGCTTTTCCCGATTTATTTGCATTAGTATAAAATGTATGGGCTCTAGTTATTGGTGTGTCATGTACAATGAGGGGTAGAATCCAAGTAGTTCTCTTTGTAAGGTTCATTCTATCGCTTTTGGGAATTTTGCCACTAATCTTTAGCACAAGGTCTTTGCCAGGGTTCATTGTCTTTCCATAATTTTTTAATTTTATCAATAGTAAAAATACTACAGTCTCTGCTGGGTCTATTCCAGCTAGTTGATGAAGTCTCGATTTTCCTTTTATGATTAATTTAGGGACCTTTTTCATGTAAGTTTTTAATCTTGTACTTGGTTTATGTGGTACAAAAAAGATCCACTCTAAGGTAATTTCTTCCCTCTGCATTGAAATTCCTGTAGGGGAAATTCTGGAAGGTAATATGACTAGAAGGCAATTAAGATTTGGATCCACCCTATCCAAATGTACCTCCTGTAATTTCTCTTTATGGGGTCTATTTGTAGAATTTCCCATGTACTATTGAGTAGAATGTGCACTCATTGGCATTTGGGTAGAATACTCTGTAAATATCTGTTATGTCCACTTGATATACATGTCATTTAATTCTGAGGATTCTGTTTCTTATTTGCTCAAATAACCTATCTGTTAGAGAAAGTAGGGTGTGGAAACTACCTACAATTGTTGAGTTATGTTAATCATTTTAATTCTACTAAGCTGCTTTTTATGAAATTGGATGCACCAGAGTTTGGTGTATATATGTTTATTATTGTACTATTATATTGATTCATTGGTCCCTTGATTAATGTGAATTATCCTTCTTTTTCTCAACTGATAAATTTACTTAGAAATTTATTTTGTCAGATATTAGGATGGCAATGGCATCTTACTTTCTCATCCCATTTGCCTGGATTACTGTCTAGAGGAGCAAGGAGATTCCTGGTGCTTATTGGCTCACCAGCCTAGCCAATTATTTCAGTGGATGACCCTGTTGCAAAAATTAGGGTGGATAATAATTAAGGAAGATGGACAATTTCCATTTCTGACCAGTGCATTTATGTGCACTCACACAAATGCCCACACATGCACTCACCCACACACACATACACACATGAAGTTGAATGTGGTGAACATTAGTTTCCACCAGGCAGCAGCCTCCTTCTGTTGCCAAGGCAACTTCATCACCTCTTACCAGGTACCTCTCCAGTTATGAGACATGTTTATCCCTTAAAAGAGCCTTCCATGCATAGCTTGCTCTCTTGCTTCTTGCTCCTCTCTTGACTTTCTTGCCTGTTTTTTCCTCTCAACTTTCTTGTTTCTTGCCTTTTGCCTCTTCCCTGATCTCTTGTATGGGAGGTCCTTCTGTCTATGTGTTGCTTTTATTGGTTAATGAATAAATAACTGCTTTAAGCCTATGCCTGGGGAGAACAAAACTAGGTGGGGAAAGCTAGGCTGTATGTGGGGAGAGAAAAAGGGTGGAGTCAGGGAGATGCCATGGATCTGCCACTGGAGATAGACATGCTGAAACTTTGCTTGTAGGCCACAACATAGTGGTGATATACAGATTAATAGAAATGGGTTAAATTAAGATGTAAGAGTTAGCCAATAAGAAGCTAGAGCTAATGGGCCAAGCGGTGATTAATTAATACAGTTTCTGTGTGATTATTTCAGTTCTGGGTGGCTGGGATGAAGAAGCAGTTTTCTCCTTGCAACAATCTCTCTGTCTGTCTGTCTGCCTCTCTCATGTTCCCACTTCAACATGGCCTTCTGCTCTTTAACTCTCTCTTACTCCCCTCTCCCAATAAATCTCTTGCACTAACTTTGTTGTTCGTGGTATGTTTGCTTAGTGGCTTACCTTGGCAGGGCCCACCAAAAAGTACCCACTGTGCCTTTCTTTCTTTTTTTGAAATTATTACAGTAAGCATGCCTATGATCCCTGTATTAGCAAAACTGAGCTAAGAAGATTGGAAGTTCAAGGCCAGCCTTGGTTATACTTGGAAACTTTACTTGAAAATGAAAACAAACATGGAAACAAACCTTCCCACAAATACAGATTATGTGGTCAGGCAGGCAGCAAGAGAAAGTGGATGGTGAGATGGAAATTCATGGTTTTTAAATTTTTGTATTTTTTAAGACCTCCACCTAAGTATGAGCTCAAGGAAGGAAATTTTACAACAAAGTCACAAATATTATTGCCTAGGAAACCAAGCCATGTAGTATATGCAAGTAACACCAGTAAAAATAATGTTTTTTATATCAGAAGTAAGAATTATACAATTTATTTAACTTCAAAAGTAAACAAAAATATGAGGCTATATCTTTGCCATGCAATTAAATATAAATTGCTACAAAGTTAAGAAACTCATTGACTCCCATCAATAAAACTCCCAATTAATAAAAGATCCTCAGAAATTTCAAAATATGTATTCTTGGGTAAGTAAAATTACAAAGTAGAAATCTACATGAAGACTAGATACTTTTTCTGTTCTCTTCCTCCCATCTCATCTTAACCCTGCTCTTTCTTTATCTCAGTCTTTCTTTGCTCTGACTCTCTATCTTTTGCATAGATATACATCTATTCCTTGTCTCTATGACTGCATTTATTCACCCTCCTAACTTCTACTTACCTGGTTTGCCCTCACTATATCTAAACAAACAACTGATACAGAACTAATATAATCAATACTTTTCCACCTCTAAGTTCCTAGGAAATAAACTTGATTAGTCTGCTATAGAGCACTTATATATCCTTGTCATCTATGATTGGGATATATAACCCAGAGAGAGAGAGAGTGAGAAAGTCTTCTACTTTGTTGTTCTTTGACAGAGGAGCCATGTGGGGGGGTGAGAATTCTCAGAGGAAAAGGCCCTATCTGAAACTTACATAAAACTATTCTTAGATCTCTTAACTTTAAAATAAAATTCATAGTTTTAACTATGTCTAAATACCAGAAAGAAATTAAATAAATGGAATGTTGATAGTTTTTTAAACACAAATCATAGGAACATGACTTTTCATGATCAAAATGACAACAAACATCTAAAACAAGAATGATCTTTAATAAACTCACTGAATATCCAGAAGCCTTTGCAATCTCCTGCTCTCATTCTTCTTAAAATCAGTGTAGTTAGGTCAAACATTCTGAAGATCCCTAGTACCCTAATACACAAGGATTTGCGGTAATATCTGCCCAAATTTAATATACCTTTAATTTGTATTTTGGTGCACCTAGTGATACTTTTCCATGCCTGAGAATGGATCATAAGATACACAATGAAACCTACTTTAAGAGTTTTATTAACAGAGGGAGGAAGAGGGCAGAAAGAGGAGAATACAATGGCCTGTCTAAAATCAGTATGGAGAGAGAGAGAGAGAGAGAGAGAGAGAGAGAGAGAGAGAGAGAGAGAGAGAGAGAGAGAGAGAGAGAGAGAGAGAGAGAGAGAGAGAGAGAGAGAGAGAAAGACCTTTAAGGGGCCCTGCTATTTAGGAGAAAGAGGTGAAGGGTGTTGGCCTGGAAGAGACAGAAGGACCTGATCCTGATCCCGATGTTATTTGGAGATGGCCAAAATATGAGTGTTCAGTAAAGACCCATAAAAGGGAGCAGAGGTGATGCAATAATGTGTTGAGTAGGTGATCAAGATGTGGTGCGGGTTCAGATCAGAGACCAGGAGTCAAAACTGGCCGCCCATTCATGAGTTCAAAGGATGAAATGGAAATGGGTCATTTGGGGAGGGCCTATATCCTGAAAAGAGCTAGAGCCAAAAGCTTTACCCAGTCAAGGTGAAGTTCCTGTGACAAGTTAACAAGAATTATTTTTTAAGGAACGGTTAGTTCATTCTACCTCCTCTGAGCACTGAAGATGATCTGGGATATGAAAATGCCAAGGGATGTTGAGAGTCTTAGATAGAATTTAAAAGATCTGAGAGGTAAACTAAGAGCTGTTACCTGAAAAAAGAAAGGTTGGAATTACAAACCATGGAATAATATCCCAGAGAAAGATGTCAGAAACTGTCTGGGTCCTCTTATTGGGGGTCAGAAATGTTTCTACCTACTGAGACAAGGTATCCACTAAGACCAGGAAATATTTAACCCACATGAATGTGGGCATGTGAATAAAATCAAATTGCCAGTCAGTTCCCAGAAGGGAGCCCCTGGCCTGGTGGGTAGGAAAAGGAAAGCTATGGTATTTGGAATTGGGATCTGACTTTTGACAGATTTTACAAGAGGCTCTGATAGTTTTTAAGAACTATAAATCCTCAGGGTTGGTTTGGAGGTGGGCCTTAACAAAATGAGACAGAGCCTAACTATTAGGATGAAAAACATGGTTTAGTAGGACAGGGTTTGTAGAGTGTCAGAGGGCGACAGTGAGGAAGTGTCTTGCATTGTATGAAGCCCTGAGAGGGGTGAGTTGAATCTGCTCCTTGGAATGCTGCTGTCCTGCCTGCCTGGTCAGCTCCATTATTTCCCTTAGAATGATGGATCTGTCAATCTGATTAGACTGGCAGTGAGTAATTCCTATAGCTTTGGGTAGGTGGGAGGCCTTTAATATACTCATAATGTGATCTTAAATAGTTTTGGATGCTCCTTTAGTTGTAAGAAGCCCACACTCTTTCCAGATAGCAGCCTGTGACAGGAGGATAAGAAAGGCATATTTGGAGTCTGTGTAAACATTTATGGATTGCCCCTGTGACAATTTGGAAGGCATAGGTGAGAGCTATTAATTCAGCCTGCTGGTTAGTAGTATAGGTGAGGAGTGACTGTGCTTCCACCATCCCATTGTCTGACACTATGTCATAGCCAACTTTGTGTGTTCCCTCACGTAAGAAGGAGCTGTCATCTGCATAGCAGGAATAGGTGGCCTGAGGCAATGTGCCCTTCTATGTGTGTGAAGAATGGGGAATTAGTTCCTTTAAAGTTTCTATGTAGGATTAAGATGGATAATAGTCAGGATTATGTTGAGGAAAAAGATTTGAGACATTGAAAAGCAAGATTGAAAAATAAGTATGGCAACTTTCACTAGTGCCACTTGGGAAGAAAGAACTTGGGAAGGAGGTAAGTTTGTGAGCCTTTATAAGTTAAGAACTGGGACAGGTTGTGGTGTGAGAAAATAGTGGTGGGTAATACAAAAGGTTAGTTTCTTTGACTCATGAATAAGGAACTCATCAGCTTCTAAAGCGTGTATGCAGGGTGCCCATCCCTGAGTGGTAAGATTTAGTTTCTCTGACAAGTACGCTACAGGTGCAATGGTCCAGCTGATGGCCTAGGACCCCAAGGGCATATCCATCCTTCTCTGTTACTTAGAGGGAGAAAGGATGAGTTAGGTCTAGGAGATGAAGAGCTAGTACCCGAGAAGAGAATGATGGAGCCTCTGAAAGGACTTTGTAATGGGATGGGGAGGGGCTCTGTGGAGAGCTGAGAGCAGCCTCATATAAGGGGTGAGCAAGGAAAGAAAAAGAGGAGATCTAGTTATTGCTAAGGACTGTAAGAGACTGAAGTAGTTTTCTTCTCTTCTAAGGTAATAGCCTTTTGGTTTGGGGTAGTATTTAGTCCCAAGAAGGTGAACTGAGTAGAAAGTTGCACCATGGAAGGTCAGATTCTATAGCCCCTGCTAAACAAGAAATTTAAAAGGGCAGAAGTAGTTTGGAAGATTTATAGGATGGAATGCAAAGTAAAATATCATCTACATACTGTATGATTTAGATTTCGGGAGAGACAGTGAAAGGAGATGGGAAGGTAGAGCCTGGCCAAACATGTGTGTGCTGTCCCTGAGTCCCTGGAGGAAGACAGTCCAGGTGAGCTGTGTGGAGAGGTGGCTGCCAGGATCAGTCCAGGTGAAAGCAAAGATAGTTTGAGATGGGAAGCTGAGCAGAATAGAGAAAAGGACATTTTGAGATCCAGAACTGAGAAATGGGAGGTTCCTAAAGGAATAGTGGAAAGAAGTGTGTAATGGTTAGGCACTACAGGATAAAGAGGGAGCACTGCAAAACTAATGAGCCAGAGGTCTTGAACAAGGTAATAGGTTCTGTTAGATTTCTTAACTGCAAGTTTAGGGGCATTGAAAGGAGAAGAGGTGGGGCAGTGTAGATTTTTCTTAGAAGGTGAGAGATGATAGGCTTAAGTCCCCTAAAACTCTGGAGTGAGAGTGGATACTGAGTTTGGGTAATATATTTGGTAGGATCTTGTAATTGGATTACAATGGGGAATAATGTTCAGCAACAGAAAGGTTTTGGGTATACCAGATGTGGCCAACCTAAGAGGTTGGCAAAGAAAATGACATGTTAGGACCAGTAGGGTGGGAGGTTAGACAATAGGGATATGAGAAAGAGTCATAGGTCCCGAAAACTCCTTCAGTATTGAGTATGTGGCTCCAGTATCCTAGAGATAGGGAATGGACTGTCCTGATACCGTGATATCTACTTGTGGCTCTCTATTAGAGATGACCATCATGCTTCGGTCAAGAGAGCCCAGGCATCATCTATTGTCCAGAGCCAGGTCTAGAACGCCAGTCTGTGTCTGAAGTCTTCATGCCACCTGGTGAAATGACCTCTCAATGGCACTTTGGACATTGTCTTGGGGGACCGATGTAAGGATTAGGACATACACGGGCTCAATACCCATTGTGTCCACACTTAAAACAGGGGCCCCATTTTATTAATAGAGGGAGAGGGAGGGGGAAAAGAGGGCAGTGCACAAACCTTTCTGAAAACAACATGATGACTAAGAGAGATGGAGTGGGAATGCTTGCTTTTAGAGGTACACAGGGGCTTATACAGCTATGTGACCACTCTACACATAGATTATATAGGGCTTAAAGTCCTGGGGTGGCTTCATTCATCAACAGATGGAAGCAGATACAGAGATCCACAGCTAAGTGCTGGGCTCTTCTTCCAGAGTTCAGTCCAAGAGAGGGAGGAGTGAAATGTGAGCAAACTGAACATGAACATAATGGCAATACCCACAAAAACATATGACCTGAACTAATGAGAGATCATTGAGTGTGAACTGATAATAGGGGAATCTGACTAGGACCAAACTAGATCCACTGAATGTGGGTGACAGTTGTTTGGCTGAGGCAGTCTGTGGGGCCACTATCAGTGGGACAGAATTTATCCCTAGTGCCTAAACTGGTGTTTTGGAGCCCATTATTTTTAGAGGGATACCTTGCTCAGTCTAGATGTGGGGGAAGGACCTCAGGACTGCCTCAAAGTGATGTATTATATTTTGTTGAGTCCCAATGGGAAGCCTCCCTCTCTGAAGAGAGGATGGCAGGGTTGGGGTGAGGGAAAAGTGGGGGGAGCAGAAGGAGATGAGGAAGTGGAAACTGGCTTATGTATGTAAAGTGAGAAAACATTGTTTTCTAAAAAAAAATTTAATAAAAATAACTGGATTCAGAAAACTATGAGTTCAATTAAAATGTGAATGGATTTTGCATAATAATTATAAGTCATATATAATCTGGCAGATACCTGCATTGCAAGTGTTGGCTTTATTAAAAAATAATTAAAAGAGAAAGGAAAAACAGAAAATATACATCTTTCTGTGTATCCATACAAAATAATCTATTCACCATCCTAAAGTTTACTGTAGACATTTATATAAAAAATTAGAAAAACAATGAAGCCTATTTCAAATAGCTTTTATGTCCTATTGAAATTATTCCTTAATTGGATTCTCATAGCTCTCTGATGCTGAAGATAACTAAGGCCCAAGACAAAAATAGAACCACAGAGCTACATGTGCAAGTTCTTGGTTACAAAATACGTAGTGGAAATCCTGTTTTGTACTATTCGTAGAAAGAGAATAATAAAATTCCTGAGCAGCCCATTCATATTACAAGTATTTAAATTATAGTTTGCTTTTATCACTATTACATAATATTATTATAATGCCCTTTAATGTTTGAAGGGTTAGTTGTAAATAATTTCATTTTTGATTCCATGTACATTTACCAAGTGGATTTAATGAATATTAAAATTGAACATATTGCAATAATGCACTTTCTTAGTATTAAATCATAATAATAGCTGACAAAATTAATACATGTTTAAATGTCCAATTTAAATTTGAATGAGTTAAACATTGTATAAAGACCTGATAGAACTTTAAACAATAATTAACTTAGCATAGAAAAGCTATAGTTACACAAACAAAATACAATATACTGTGTTGGACTAACTTAACACATGATTCTATTTTTCTTATTATTTGTTTGCTACATAATTCTCATTTAGAATAAATTAGAAGATATTTCATTTCCACAAAAATCCAATAGTTGAAATATGAAAGGATTTTGAAATTTCCAGGCAATACTTACTTTGCATATACTTTACTTTCATCTGTAGAAGAAAATTGACCAGGTTCTAATTGGAAACTAATACTATTTTAGCTTTGAGGTTTATGCTGATATTTCCAGAGGGAATTTTACATGTTGGTAATTTCATATCAATGAATCTATCTTCATTATGGAAATTCAGTTTGATTCAAGCATAGTAGAAATAGCAGGAAAATAGGATAGTTTGCCAGTAATGAATGAAAAACAGATAAAACTTTGTTGAAAAACTATTCAAGGTGTATCAAATAGTCTACATATGGATAATTTACTCTGGATAATTACACAGATGCTGGTTCAGTATTGTAAGTTAAATAGCTTGAAGATTCTCCTGAATCATTTCTCAACCCGCTGAAGTTCAGTATTAGGCTAGAAACTAGAGAAGAATATGCATACTGTTTTGATAAGCTTTCAAATACTTTGTTTATATGTTATGGTAAAACAATTCATGACTCAAGTTCTTCTCAAATAAAAATGAAATTCATTTCACACAAAAATGACAGTATACTTAATAGTGAAACTAGAACTAAGAATTTGGTATAAATTGTACTTTGCATTTTTTTAATGGGAATGTACAATGGTTGAACTTAGAGTATGCCTCATAACCTGCAGAAGACCTTTGTACCTAATGGTAGTCACTATGGAATTTGTTATACCAATTAGAGGTCAGCCAACTCAAAGTCCTACAAGGTTTCTTAAATTGTATTTTATGAAATCTCATTATTTCTGATGACAAAATGTTAACTGAGAATATAACATATATATTCTTCTTTTCTGCATATTGCTCATTTACTATGTCAATACTGTGTTCCTTTATAACACAGAGTAAATCAAGAGTGAGTGCATTGCTCTCAGTTATGGTACATCTATATTAATATTTGAAGAGTTTTTCACATACAATGTTTGCCAATTACCAAAACTGGACTTATGTTCCTTATGTTTGATCATAGTTAAGGATAAATAAAAGCTGATTTAAAATTACTACATTCAAAACACTTAGAAGAACTCTAATGAGAAGTAGTTTCTCAACATGGATTAAGGACGAAAACAGTCATAAATGAAAGAAAGTCTCCATGACAGAAGTCTTTGTCTCCAAGTTCAGAGAACACTGCTACCATCTCTTCTTCAGTGGAATTACCAGAAAATTTACCCACAGTTCTTCAACTTGGTGAGGCTCACAGGACTGAATGTAGGATATTCTTAGAGAAAACATGGTTAGGGTTAAGTCAAATTAATTTGTCTCCCTGTGCATGTAAAGTGTAAATGAAACTTGGCCATAGTTAGAGGGAAGAATTTTATTTTCTGTTTGAAAATGTGGAAAACAATTTACTGACTTCACTTTAAATAAGAAAAGATTGGAATTACCTGCTTCTTTGAGGGCATATTCAATATTTCCCAGGTAATTATAGTTTTTAATTTTTTACAATTAAAAATGGAAGTAAGAGTAAGAAATCATTCCTCTTACTTAGTATTAAAATTCAGCAGTTATCCATATCCATCAAACATCTCTATCTATTTATGTATTTATCTGTTTATCTATGTATCTGTCTATGCATCTGTGTTTATGTATATATGTATATACATGTGCATGTATGAATGTATGTATCTATCTATCATCTATTTCTATCTATCACCTAACTATCACCTACTTATATCCATTTATCTATCTATTTATTTATCTATTTATGCATCATCTATCATTCAGTTTATTGTCTTCAGCTATAAACTATCTGGAATATTGCTCAAGCTTTGGTACATTCAAAAATATTTTAGATGGATTTCCTTACTACCAGATCTTGAACTGAAGCTGACACAGAAGTGGGTTAGTAGATGAAAAATAATCTCATAAAAATAAACACAAACACTCAGAATAGGGAAGAAGATGCTTCCTTACAACAGACTTACAGTGGCAAGGCCAAACACTGGGACGTAGATGATCAAGCTGAGCTACAGATGTATACTATTTAATTTATACAACTATTTATTCATTCACCATAAGTACTAAAATATGCTATTATTTTATTTTTTATTGAGCTCTACATTTTTCTCTGCTCCTCTCGCTACCTCTGCCCTCCCCTTCATCCATGGCCCCAAGGTCCCCATGCTCCCTATTTACTCAGGAGATCTTGTATTTTTCTACTTCCCATGTAGATTAGATCTACATAAGAAAAACAACATCAAGATTAATTTGTGGAAACACTGAAATTCAGAAGTTAAAGGTGTGGTTACTTGTTTGAGCTTTGGACTTTATTTACATATTCCCAAGGAAATCCTAAAATGATTCTATTTTAGGTGCTTCTCAAAG
Organism: Ondatra zibethicus; assembly: GCA_004026605.1. NCBI lineage: Eukaryota > Metazoa > Chordata > Mammalia > Rodentia > Cricetidae > Ondatra > Ondatra zibethicus. The sequence continues at coordinate 109,299 of PVIU01003898.1, read as the reverse complement.
TCAAGTCATTAAGTTGGTGATTGTTCTTGGGTTCTTTTTGGGAAGTATGAGAAGGCAAAGAAGATATAGTGTTGGTTCACTTCATTTTTTGAATGGAAGTCTCCAAATACTCTTCCTTATAGGTTGTATTATCAATTTGTCTCTTGCTACATGATTCCCCTGAGCTAATTTCACTTGATTCACCAAAGGCTTTCAGTAGCAACTATGGCTTTCATGTAACTTGCTTTGCTGGGTTTTCATCTTTGGTGAATTGTTCTCTTAGTGTTCATTGTTACATTTAAAGTAATATTTAATTCCCCCCCCCAGGAATAATAGATGCTTTCCAAGAAGTGAGTCAACCTATTTATCTTTGTAATTTCATTTTGTTAACTAATGAAAACTTAAAAAAAATATTTTCTTAGACAAAATCTGTGCTTCATAGAGATCGTTAACTGTTGTAGAGGGAGTGACTTACACACATGCCAATTGAAAGCAGAAAGACAGCTTAGGAGGCAAATTCAATAGTGTAAGCAGTATTTGTTAGGAGTATAAACGTGGGTTAGCTGTTATGAACAAGAGGAAACAAGTGCTGGTAGGATTGCAAACATATAACCACTGTGGAAAGCAGTGTGGTGTTCCCTTGTGAAGATAGAAATAGATCTACCTCAAGATCTAGTTATACACCCAAAGGACATTTCATCAACTACAAAGATACTTTCTCAACCATATTCACTGCAGCTCTACTCATAATAGCCAGAAACTGAAAGCATCCTAGATGGTCTTAATTGAATGAATGGATATCAAAAATGTTGTACATTTGCAAAATTACTCAACCATTAATAAATAATAAATAAAAGAAACTGTAATATTAACAGTTAAATGGATTAAAGTAAGAAAAATATCATCTTGAGTGAGGTAGCTCAGACTTAAAAAGGCAAATGTGGTTTGTCTTTATCTTTATGTGGAAATTATATCTTAAGTCTTCAATGGCAAGCTACAATCTGGAACAACAGAGGTTAGGTATCAAGTAAAGGAATGAGGGTAGTAGATAGATATCCCAAAGAATGGTAAATAGATTAGATAGATATGGATGGACAAAGTAGGAGTAGACATGGAGAGGAGACTAAAATCAGAAGAGGGAAGGCAGATAGGCAGAAAAGAGGGAATACAGGGAGGGACATATAAAATTAAGTGTCATTTGAGAGGTTGTACAGAAACCTAATACAGTAAAATCTTTCTAAATAGATACAAATATGAATGTGATCTAAATGAAATTGCCAAATAATGGAGGAGATGAAGCTGCAACAGGATATCTCACGTCACCAAATGAAGCTTCTAATGCTGGTACTGTGTTATATGTCATCAAATTGATAGCCAAATGGGCCACATGGCAACCTGCAAACAATCTAGATTATTGCCAAATCTATTGATTACTCTCCACAGACTGATAAAGACAATATGTGTACAACCAAATGACATGAAAACGTGAGTTGGTGCATACCTAGAGCCTTCAATTCTACAAACTATTATCCCTGGTACTGGAAGGTACTCTGTACACTACAAAAGGAAAATATCAACTCTGTTACAAGCTCTTCTATCTACAAAAATGGTCTGCCTGCAAGATGCCTTAATGTAATATTGGCACAAAGTATAAGGAAATAACTAACCAATATCTGATTGGATTTAAGGCACACTCCATGAGATAGAACCCAACCCAGACACTGCTTGAATCATTAAGAACCTGAGACCAGATAGATCAGGGTCCCAGGAGAAAACCAAATACTACTCTCCTGCAAAAGGAAAATATCAGTAAAATTACTCCTAATGAAATTTTGCTATATTCATAGACCAATGTTTTGCTCAGCTATTGTCAGAGAGGCTACCCCTGCAGCAGATGGGAACACATACAGACAATGTGCAGAAAGTGATAGACTTTGGAATATTCAGTTCTAAATGAGATGTCTCCATCAAATCCCTACCCTTTTGGCTCAAGAAATCCTGCCAAGGACTGAAAGAATGCAAGATACAGAGCAGATAGAGCAAAGAAAAGAAACAAGTCCTTTTAAACCCAGCAGGAACAATGTATACATGAATGCACAGAGACTGTGGCTATATTCACAGAGCCTGCACAGTTTTGTGCCATATGGAGTCCTAACACTGAAAGGAAAAGTGAACAAAAACCCTTAATTCTAGCCCTGAAGTTATTTCCAATTGCTAATCACTTGTGAATGAAATATAAATTCTCTTCAACTGTGTTTCATTGGGGATATAGCAGGCTAACAGTACAAAACAAAGTAAACAGCATCTTTAGAGATTCTTTGTTTCATAATGTTTCACCAGCATATTTATTTTATTTTATTTTTATTATTTTGCATTACGATTAATTGGCATATAAGTATTGTGTTTCAGTTTTGATGTTTTCATGAGATTCCTGTGTGCATAAATGTGTGTATTTGTATGTTTAAGTGTTTCTTGTGTTTTTCTTTGACTTTTTCCCTGTTTGTTTGTTTCTTTTGTCCTGTTCTAGTTTGTTTGTTTGTTTTTATTTTCCTTTATTTTATTATTGTTCTTTCAATGTTTGTTTTCTAAGGAGAGGGAGAAAGAGTTTGGATTTGGATGGGAGTGGAGGTGGGAAGGATCTTGAAGGGCAGGAGAGTGACCTTGTCGGATTGTAGTCAAGGGCCATGGTGGGTAGAGACAGATATGCCATGCATATTGTGCTCACAAAGAGGGTTTATATTTGGAAAGAGAGAATGGGAAAAGGGAGGATAAGAGGGGGAAACCGGCCTCTGAGGACAAGATTGGAAGAACAGAAGAAAGAGTTAGAGAGAGACAAAGACACAGAGAGACAATCAGTGAGAGAGAGGGCAGAGAGAGAGAGAGAGAGAGAGAGAGAGAGAGAGAGAGAGAGAGAGAGAGAGAAAGAGGAGGGAGGCACAAAAGTTTGTCTGCCTCTTCAGAGGAGCAGCAGGAAAGTGAGATTGGGAATGGGTGGAGGTTGTCTCTTAAAAGGGCCTTTTAGGTTTGCATACAGACTACAGAATGATGTAGCAGCCCTTGGAACTTGGGCTGGCCAGGGTACTGCCTGTGTACATTCTGCCAAGAGACAGGGGACAGACCAGCATAATGCCTGAATCCTAATAGATGGAAAATCATAATCAGAATATATTATAGGAAAAAAATCTATTTTGAATAAAAGAAAAGCAGAGGAAAAATAGTCTAAATATCTGTTGAGAGAATAGATGTAAGTTAGCTATAATGAAGAAGAGGAATCAAGTGCAAGAAAATCAAAGATTTCGAAGTACAAGAGCATCAACTACAAGAAAATAAATGCTTCATCTTGAATCTTTATTCCTGGAAAATTCCAAGGTAACTGTGAGGCCAAATTAAGTTTATATTTTGAAATTAGATTTTATGTGGAATTGGATCACAAATGGTATGAGAAGTTTAAAGAATATTTCCCATTACAGTGGCAAAGACTACTTGTTTCCATTACAAATTAAGAATTAATCTTAGCAAGAGTTTTAGCAGTTCTTAAAAGATCTTCAGGAGTCAAAGAATTGAAGCTTTTGCATGTCAACAGTGTCACTCACTGGTGCATTGAGGTTAGCAAACATTCAACTTATCAAGTGAATATAAACATTGCCCAGTGACATTTTTAGAGTAATAATTCTTTGAAGATATGTTAAACTGTTCTTAAATCTAAAGTGCGTTTGATATGTGTATTGAAAGTTTTTACTACTTTGTGTCCATCCAAATAGAGGAAGAACACTGAATAAAGAAGATGAGTACCTGACTGACCCTAGGTATGGCCGAGAAGGATTTTATTGTGGATATGTATGAGGGGAGAGTATAGCTAGAGGTATCTGGAAGGGTCCATTCTGAATCTGGTCATGAGAGAAGAAAGAAAGGAGGAGAGCAAGAGAGAAAGAAAAGAGAAAAGAAAGAAGAGAGAGTACAAACAGATGAAGTGAGGAGCTAAGGACCAAGAAGAAAACCAAGAGAAAAGAGAAGGGAAAAAAAAAAAAACCAAGAGAGGGTGTAGCCAAAATGACTGAGGTGATTTATTAAAGATAAACTGGGGGAAGGGAAGGGAAACTCAGCTTAGGGAAGTATAGAGGAGCCAGGACTCTGTAACAGATACTCTCTGGGAGCATGGTTTTGATATATTAATATGCACCTCAGCCATTTGTCCCATTTCTTTGGGACCGAAAAGCAACCAAACAATATATATGTCAAAACAAAACAACGGAAATCTAAGCTCAACTCCACAACTTGTTCTCTGACCTCAGTATTTGATAATTTATCCAGTTTTAATTTTCATGAATTCATTTAGGCACTGCACAGTTAAAATTATTCTAAAATAGATTGTTTTCTAAATGCTAACTTTGTAGATTGCAATTCATGGAGAAATAATAGAATGTGTCCAATAAAGACACTCAGTCACTGACATGGTTTTTTTTAGATTTGAAAGTCTATTACATCTTAGTTGATCTATATTACTCAAATGTCACATTTTCTGTAAGCCTTAGTTTCCAGATATGTCACAAAAAGTGTTCTTACTTTGGAGGAGCTTGAAGTTTGATACAATATAGATAAACAAGGACTGTGTTTGATAAGTATTGGAAACATATTACCTACAAATATACTCAGTCTTGTGTAATAAAATAAACTGATGAAAGACATACAAATACTTTGGAATTTATTTTTAAATTTAAGAGAAAAAAACAATTATAGTTGAGGTATAATCCGGTTCAGAATCTGCTTTTATAGTGCTAGATTTTAATCTAATTAGTGAATACAATTTTAATTAATTTTGAATTTTAACATTTTAATTTTATTTAATATCTATGTGGGGACTCTAAACATTTTCATAAAAGTTAATTTTTTATAAGATCTCTCCATTGAGATGTGTTTATATGTGCTCATACAGGCAGAAGTCCTGTTGTTTATAAGGAAAATACTTTCTATTTTTAAATTTTTTTATTTCTATGACAATTTAAAATTTTAAATTGTGAAAAACATAGGATTGATGCAGAATAATAGTTTTCTTCCCTCTTGATTATCCCTTTAAAAAGCTGTTGCTACTTATTAGTTTAAAGAATGCACACACACACACACACACACACACACACACACGGCCTTTAAAGTAGAAAAAGAGAGGAGACAGGAAGAGGAGAAGGAGAAGAGAATGGAGGAGGGGATCAGAGGGAGGAAAACTTAGCCAAGCATTGCTAAATATGTCAGTATATCTTATGATGATGTGGTACATATTGAGAGGACTCTGGATTATATAAGTGAGGTATAAATAGATATAGAGAAAGTACAAAACAATGTTATTTACTGGTATTTCTCTGTGGAATAATTAGAAGGCAGAATTTATGTTGAATGGAGAGATAACTTAAAAAAAAAAACCCAACCCTGTGCACAGTAGTTTTTGTGCTTTTATTTTTTTTTATCAGGTTAGGTAAGCATTAGGGATTACTGCACTTTTAATTGATTTTATTGGGCTCTATACTGTTCTCTGCCTCCATCCCTGCTTCCCCTATTGCCTTCAACCCTCTCCTATGGTCCAATTTTCTCAGGAGATCTTGTCTTTTTCTATTTCCCATGTAGATTAGATCCATGTATGTCTCTCTTAGGGTCCTCATTGTTGTCTAGGTTCTCTGGGATTCTGATCTGTAGGCTGATTGTCTTTGCTTTATGTTTAAAAAATGCTTATGAATGAGTATATATGATAATTGTCTTTCTGGGTCTGGGTTACCTCACTCAGTATAATGTTTCCTAGCTCCATCCATATGCCTGCAAAATTCAAGATGTCATTAATTTTTTCTGCTGTGTAGTACTCCACTGTGTAAATATACCACAATTTCCTTATCCATTCTTTGGTCGAGGGGCATTTAGGTTGTTTTCAGGTTCTCTCTATGACAAACAATGCTGCTATGAACATAGTTGAGCTCATGTCCTTGTGACACAACTGAGCATCCTTTGGATATATACCCAAAAGTGGTATTGCTGGGTCTTGATGAAGGATGTTTGCTAATTTTCTGCGAAATTGCCATACTGACATCCAAAGGAGCTGTACAAGCTTGAATTCCCACCAGCAATGCAGAAGTGTTCCCTTTACCCCACAACCTGTCCATCATAAATTGTCATCAGTGTTTTTGATCTTGGCCATTCTTACAGGTGTAAGATGGAATCTCAGAGTTGAGGAGATCAAGAAGATACAAATCTGAAACGGAGAAGTCAAACTCTCACTATTTGCTGCTGATATCACAGTTTACATAAATGACCTTAAAAATTCTACCAAGGAACTTCTACAACTCAAACACTTTCAGTAATGTAGCAGGATACAAGATTAACTCAAAAAAATCAGTAGCCCTCCTTTACACAGATGATAAATGGGCTGAGAAAGAAATCAGAGAAACATCACCCTTCACAATAGCCACAAATAGCATAAAAATATCTCAGAGTAACTCTAAACAAACAAGTGGAAGACTTACATGACAAGAACTTTAAATCTTTGAAGAAAGAAACTGAAGAAGACACCAGAAACTGGAAAGATTTCCCATGCTGTTGGGTAGGTAAAATTAATATAGTAAGAATGGCAATCTTACCAAAGGCAATCTACAGATTCAACGCAATGCCCATCAAAATCCCAGCAAATTCTTCACAGACCTCAAAAGAATGGTACTCAACTTCATATGGAAAAGCAAAAAACAAACAAACAAACAAACACACAACAGAATAGCCAAAACAATTCTGTACAATAAAAGAACTTTGGGAGGCATTACAATCCCTGACTTCTAACTCTACTATAGAGCTGCAGCACTGAAAACAACCTGGTATTGGCATAAGAACAGACAGGAGGACCAACGGAACTGAATAGAAGACCCGGATATCAATCCACGCAAAATGGAAAACGAAAGCATATTTATCAATGGTGCTGGCAGAACAGGATATCAACATGCAGAAAAATAAAAAATAGGCCCATAACTATCACCATACACAGAATGCAAGTCTAAATGGATCAAAGACCTCAACATAAAGCTAGACCCACTGAACCTTATAGAAGAGAAAGTGGGAAGTACCTTTGAATTCATTGGCACAGGAGACCACTTTCTAAATATAACACTGGTAGCACAGACATTTAAAGAAAAAAATTAACAACTGGAAACTTGAAAGCTTCTGTAGAGTAAAGGACATAGTCAACAAGATAAAACAGCAGCCGACAGAAAGGGAAAAGATCTTCACCAACCCCACATCAGACAGAGGTCTCATCTCCCAAATATACAAAAAACTCAAGAAATTGGTCATAAAAAGAATAAACAACCCAATAAAAAATTGGAGTACAGACCTAAACAGAGAACTCTCAACAGAGGAATCTAAAATGACATAAAGACACTTAAGGAAATGTTCAACATCCTTAGCCATCAGAGAAATGCAAATCAAAACAACTCTGAGATTCCATCTTACACCTGTAAGAATGGCCATGATCAAAAACACCAATGACAACTTATGCTGGACAGGTTGTGGGGTAAAGGGAACACTTCTGCATTGCTGGTTGGAGTGCAAATTGGTACAGCCCCTTTAGATGTCAGTGTGGCGATTTCTCAGAAAATTAGGAAACAACCTACCTCACGACACAGCAATACCACTTTTGAGTATCTACCCAAAGGATGCTCAATTTTACCACAAGGACATGTGCTCAACTATGTTCATAGCAGCATTGTTTGTCATAACCAGAATCTGGAAACAACTTAAATGCTCCTCGACCGAAGAATGGACCGAAGAAATGTAATAAATACATTTACACATTTATAAAGCAGAAAAAAATAATGACATCTTGAAATTTGCAGGCAAATAGATAGAGCTAGAAAATATATTGATTGAGGTAACCAATACCCAAAAAGACAAATATCCTATGTACTCACTGTTAAGTGACGTTTAGACATAAAGCAAAGAAAACTAGCCTACAATTCACAACCCCAGAGAACCTAGACAACAATAAGAACCCTAAGAGAGACATAAATGGATCTAATCTACATGGGAAGTAGGAAAAGGCAAGATCCAATTGCGATCATGGGGACCATGGGAGAGGGTTAAAGGGGAGAGGAGAGGAAAGGAGGGGATCAGAGAAAAATTTCCAGCTCAATAAAATCAATAATAAAAAGACTGTAGGAATACATTGCAAAAGCTTTTTGTGGCATAGATTATAATGGTTATTAGTAATAAAAACCTGCAGTCAGATATTAGGAGGTGAAAGCTGAGAGATCAGAGAAGCCAGACAACTGAGAGACCTTTTACCTCTACCAATGCTCAAAAAAGGGGCGATCCTATCCACAGACTGCTTCAGACTCACCTCAGACTTCATTCTCGGACTGCAATTGTCTCCACCAAACCTCATACTGCAACGAGTTCTTGTCTCCTCCTGCCATATATTCCTCTCTCTGGGCAGCCTGTCTCTACCTCCTTGGTGCTGGGATTAAAGGCAAACCTAGGATGGCCTTGAACTAACAGAAATCCCTCTGCCTCCATCTGAGATTAAAGGTGTGTGCCTCTGTCTAGGATTAAAGTTGTATGCCACTACTGCCTGGCCTCTAGTGGTTTATCTCTGCAATCTAATATTTAGGTCATCTTTATTTGTTAAAAAAAGTATCACTACAGTTTTTATTGAACATTTGATGTGTAACCTGGCACTCCCATCTATATGCACCTAATAATGATGGACATGAACACGACATGCTTCACACCTATTCTGGAGCAACTCCTACTGTTTTATGAAGTGATTACACTTATCTGGTTCTCTTAATCTACCTTGTATTTCAGGATAGCAATTTGAGGGGCTCTAGGCTGTATAAATTAACCATAATTAAATTAAAATGATGTTATAAATTTAAGATATAGTGAGGGAGGTACATGGATTTTGGGAGAAAAGGGAGAGATAATGTAATATTTTATGTCAATGAAAAACTAAGAAAAATTAAAAATATGTTACTTGATGTTTATAATTCTAAGAAAATGAGATGTACATATTTCTATTGCTTCAGTAATATATAAATGTTTTGTCCATATATATACATATATATACATATACACAATTATACAAAGACAAACATATCATGTATACAGAGGTGTACATGCATGGAAGTATGCTTACATATAAAGCAACATTATGAATCATTTTATCATAAAGTTAAATAAGATATTATATAATTGATTCATTCATTTAAAACACCATTTGTCTCAGTTTTAAGACAGTTCATATTTCTCTAATTTTTATCTACATTTCTGTGTGTATGTGCATGTACATATTTGTAAAGATATATGTTTAAGGGGACGTGTGTGTACAGGTTTGTACAAGATGTACATTTATAGACTAGTAGTCACTTTGTGTTTGGAGCGTTTTCTCTAAGTGTGTCATTTGCACCTTGTTTTCTCCTCTCTTTTCCTCCTTCCCCATCTTTCTGTCTCTTTCTACATGATGCATGTGGGTATGTGTATGTACATGTGTATGTGTGTATAGTATAAATTCATACATGTAAGTGTGAGTGTAGAAATCAGAAGTCAATATCAGTTATCTTGCTCTATCATTCCCCTAGATATCCCCCTGATCCTGGAGCTAGCTGCTTCGGCTAGACTGGTTGTCCAGCAAGATCCAGGGTTCCTGTTTCTAGCTCCCAGTGTTGGCTTTATAGAGGTACATGACCACATCCAGCTTTACATTGGTGATGGGGCCCTGACCTAGAACATTATGCTTATTAGCACTTTACCCTCTGGATAATCTCTCAATCACATAACCTTGTTTTGTGAGGAAAATTTTCCCACTGACATGAAACTGATTTTGTAGACAAGAATGACTGGCCCATGAACCATAGGATTACCCTATTTTTCTTTGCCAAGCATTGGGGTTACAACTTTGTTCCATGGTGTTTGCTTTTAAAAGTGGTTTCCTTGGAAGCCGTCCATATTCGTAAAGTGTGCACTCTACCTACTGAGCTGTCTGCAGAGCTCTGTCTTTATTCTCCTTGACCTTTTCATATGGTGAGTTAGCAAAGGTAGTCAGCTGTGTTATCATTCATGACACAGGTGACCCCAGGCCCGAGGTGGTGGGAGACAAACAGATATGCCATAGAAAGAGAGCCTGAGTATAGAGTTTATTTAGGTGTGTGGGGGGGAACAACAGAAGAAGAGAGCGTGAAGGAAAAGAAAGAAGTGGGCAGAGGAGAAGGGAGAGAGGCAATATTTACCTCTTCAGAAGGGGGAAGGACAGAGAGAGAAGAAGGGGGGAAGGAGGACTGGAGAGGAGGCAGGAGGTCTTGGAAAAGAGAAGATTGGAAGTGGGTGGGACTTGTGTCTTAAAGGGACAAGGTACCCAGGCGACAGGCTAGGCCATCAGATAAATTTTTACAACAAGCTAATATGGTTATTTTGATATTAATCACATTCTACTAGCTTAAGGTTATTGTCAATCCTATCTGTTATATGTAATATACTGAAGGAATTATACTCTGGACAAGAAAGTGAAGAAATATAAATTTTGGTGGCATAAAATCCACTGCAGGTTTAAGGGAAGCAATATTCTCATAAATGTACCTAGAGGAAACCTTCTGCTATTCCTAGGTTAACGTGTCTCCCTGCGTCTTGATATGTAGCTTGTTGTTTCATAAAGGAAAAACAAAATCAGATAAACTAAGGCAATCTGCTTTCTGCCACATCTAAGGGTAATGTGTGTTCTCTGTTTTTCACAGCAGGTTCATTCAGTAGTTATCTATATCATGCCAACATTTATACTAACACATGTTTAAATAATAAAATGTGATAAGGTAAGTACCATGTGTAGAAAATGGAGCCTATTTGTCCATTAGTTGCTGAAGTACAGGTGAATTCTATCCCTCCCATCCACTCCTCCTTCATCTCCATCTTCATTCAGAAAGGGACAGGACTCCCAGGGGCTTGCCCAAAACATGTCACATCAAGTTGAGGCAAGACCAATCTCCTCCCTTTAGATGATAAGGCAGGGCCAGGCAATCCAGCATGGGGATTCAGTTACCTAAAACCAGCTAAGTGCCATTTAGAAGCCTTACTAAGAGACCATGCTACATAATTGTCAGACACATGCAGAGGGCCTCGATCGGTCCCATTCAAGCTGACTGTTGATTGAGCATCCATGAGGTCCCATGAGCTTAGGTCAGCGGTCTCTGTAGGTTCCCCCATCATGACTGCTCTAGCTGGTACAATCCCTCCTCCCTTTCTTCTGCAAGACAATTGGAGCTCAGCACAGTGTTTGTCTGTATATCTCTTCCTTTGCTTCCATCAGTTACTGGATAGAGTATCTCTGATGACAATTAGGGAAGTCGCCAATCTGCTTATAGTAGCTGGCCAGATCAGGCACCCTCTCCACCACTGCTAGGAGCATTACTTTTGATAATCTTTGTAGGTTCCTGTAGGTTTCCCTGGCACAAGGTTTATCGCTAACCAGAAAATGCCCCCATCAAGATGTCTCTTTTGTTACTCCCCCCTCCATCTTGCCTCCAACCTGTCTCCTGCACCGAGCCTGACTAACCCGCTTCCTCTAGTTGCCATTCCTCCATCCCCCCAACACCTGCCCCCAGTTTACCCATGAGATCTTTTATACTTCCCCTTCCCTGGAAAACCAATACATCTCTCTTTGGGTCTTCCTTGTTATTCAGCTCCTCTGGGACTGTGGACTGTAGGTTGGTTATCCTATCCTTTACTCTTAATAACCACTAATGACTTACCATGTTTCTCTTTCTGGGTTACCTCACTCAGGATGATTTTTCTAGTTCCATTCATGTGCCTGCAAATTTCATGAGGTCATCATGTTTTAAGCTATGTAGTACTTCATTGTGTAAATGTACACTCTTTAAAAATTCATTCTTGGTTGAGTGGCATCTATATATTGATTTCAGGTTGTGGCTATTACAGATAATGCTGCTATAAGCATAGTTGAGCAAGTGTCATTGTGGTATGATTGTACATTCTTTTGTATATGCATAAAATGATATAGCTAGGTCTTGAGATAGATTGATTCCCAATTTTCTAAGAAACCACCATACCAATTACCAAAGTGGTTGTACAAGTTTGTACTCCCATCAGCAGTGGAATGTACCCCTTCACATCCTCTCCAACATAAGCTGTCCTCAGTGTTTTTGATATTAGTCATTCTGACAGGTGTAAGATGGTATCCTAGAGTCATTTTTTATTTGCATTTCCTTGATGACTAAGGATATTGAGTAATTCTTTAAGTGTCTTTTGGCCATTTGAGATTATTCTGTTGAGAATTCTATGTTTAGATCTGTACCTCATTTTTTAAATGGATTATTTGGTATTTTGATGTTTAGCTTCTTGAGTTTTGGAGATCAGTCCTCTGTCAGATGTAGCATGGCTGAAGACCTGTAGGATGTCTGTAAGCTGCTGTTTTGTCTTATTGTCAGTGTCCTTTGTCTTACAGAAGCTTTTCAGTTTCAGGAGGTCCCATTTTTAATTGGCGATCTCATTCTCTGTGCTACTGGTGTTGTATTCAGGAAGTAGTCTCTTGTGCTATTGAGTTCAAGGCTACTTACCATTTTACCTTCTTTCAGGGTCAGTAGAGCTTGAAGTTAGGGATGATGATGCCTGCAGAAGTTCCTTTATTGTGCAGAATTGTTTTACCTCAAACAATTGATTTTTTTTTTCAAATGAAGTTGAGTATTGTTCTTTTGAGGTCTGTGCAGAATTGTGTTGGTATTTTGATGGGGATTTGCAGTGAATCTATAGATTGCTTTTAGTAAGATTGCCATTTTTTATGTTAATGATACCCATTCAAGAGCATGAGAGTTCTTTACATTTTCTCATATCTTCTTGAATTTCTTTCTTCGAAGACTTAATGTTTTTGTCATATAGTTCTTTTTCATTTGTCTGGTTAGAATTACCCCAAGATATTTTATGACATTTGTGGCTATGGTAAAGGGTGATGATTCTCTTATTTCTTTCTCAGAGCATTTATAATTTGCATATAGGATGGCTACTGATTTTTTTGAGTGTATCTTGTATCCTGCCACATTATTGAAGGTATTTATTGGCTCTAGGAGTTCCCTGATAGAATTTATGGGGTGACATATGTATATTATCACATCATCTGTAAATAATGAAAGTTTTATTTCTTTCTTTCCAATTTGTACACCCTTATCTCCTTTGTTTTTGTCTTATTGCTCTAGCTGGAACTTTGAGTACTATATTGAATAGATACATAGAAAGTGTTTAGTCTTGTCTTTTTAATGATTTTCATGGAATCACTTTGAGTTTCTCTCCATTCAACTTGATATTTGCTGTCAACTTACTGTAAATTGCCTTTATTGGGTTTTGCTATGTTTCTTTTATCCCTGATCTCTCCAATACCTTTATCATGAAGGGGTGTTGGATTTTGTTGGTTGCTTTTTCAGAATCTCATGAGATGGTCATGTGTTTTTTTTTCTTTCAATTTGTTTATACAGTGTATTACATTGACAGATTTTTATATGTTGAGCCATCTCTTCATCTAAGGGATGATGCCTACTTGATTATGGTAGATAATTTTTTGATGTGATGTGTTCTTAAATTAGATGTGCCAGTATTTTATTGAGTATTTTTGCATCAATTCTCATGAGAGAGATTGTTCTATAATACTTTTTCTTCATTGCATCTTTGTGTGGTTTCGATATCAGGTTTGGATATAAAGAGAGTTTGGTAATACTTTTTCTGTTTCTGTTGTGTGGAACAATTTGAGGAGTATTGGTATTATCAGTCCTTTGAAATTCTGTAAGAATTTTGCACTTAAACCATCTGGTCTTGTGATGACTTTTTGTTGGGAGAGCTTTTAGTGATTGCTTCTATTTCCTAGCATGTTAAATTTAAATTGTTTATCTCACTTTTATTTTATTTTAATATGTTGTACCTATTCAGAAAAGTTGGCCATTTCGGCTTTTGAAATACTACCTGATGATTCTCTGGATTTCCTCTATGTCTGTTGTTATGTCCCTCTTTTCATTTCCTCATTTTGTTAATTGGATATTGTCTCTATGCCTTTTGTTAGTTTGGATAAGGGTTTGTCAATCTTGTTGGTTTTCTCAAAGAACCAACTCTTTGTTTCATTGATTCTCTACAATGTTCTTTTTGTTTCTATTTGATTGTTTTTAGGCCTCAATTTATTTCTTGCCATCATCTATTCCATCATCATCAAATTTGCTTCTTTTTATTCTAGACCTTTTAGGTGTTCTGTTAAGTCACTAGTGTGAGATTTCTCCAAATTCTTTATGTGGGCAATTAGTGCTATGAACTTTCTTCTTAGCACTGCTTTCCTAATTTCCCATAAGTTTGGGTATGTTGTGCCTTTATATGCATTGAATTCTAAGAAGTCTTTAATTTCTTTCTTTATTTCTTCTTTGACCAGTGGTAATTCACAAGAGAACTGTGCAGTTTCCATGAGTTTGTAGGCTTTCTGTAGTTTGTTTAGTTGTTGAATTCTAACTTTAACTCATGTTGATCCAATAAAATATAGGGGTTTCTTCCAATTTTTTTGCATCTGTTGAGATTTTCTTTGTGTCCAAGTATGTAGTCAATTTTATAGAAGGTTCCACAAGGTGCTGAGAAGAAGGTAAATTCTTTTCTGTTTGGGTGAAATGTTCTATGGATCTTTGTTATCTAATTGAGTCAAAACATCTGTTAATTTCTTTATTTCTCTGTAAATTTTCTGTCTCGTGGACCTGTTTATTGGCAAAGACAGGATGTTGACATCTCCCACTGTTAGTGTGTGGGGTTTGATGTGTGATTTAACCTTTAGTAATGTTTCTTTTACAAATGTGGGTGCCCTTGTAGTTGGGGCATAAACGTTGAGAACTGAGACTTCATCTTGATGAAGTGATAAAAATAAAATGTTGTTCTTCATCTCTTTTGATTAATTTAAGCATGAAGTTCATTTTGTTAAATATTAAGAAACTAGCTTGTTTCTTAAGTCCATTTGATTGGAAAATCTTTTCTCAACCCTTTACTCTGAGGTAATGTCTGTCTTTGAAGTTTATGTGTGTTTCTTGTATGCAACACAAGGATGGATCCTGATTTTGTGGCCATTTTTTTAGCCTGTATCTTTTTATAGGTGAATTAAATCCATTGATAGTAAGAGATATTGACTAGTAATTATTTGTTCCTGTTATTTTTTGATTTTGTTGGTGGTGGTGGTAGTGTGTTTATGTTTCCCTTTGGGGAGATTTTCTGGTGTGGGATTATCAGTTGCCTTTGTTTTTGTGAGTGCAGCTAACTTCCTTAGGTTGGAGTTTTCCTTCTAGTACCTTATTTAGGGCTGAATTTGTGCCTAGGTGTTGTTTAAATCTGGTTTTGTAACTGCTAGAAACAGATGCAGAGATTCACAGCCAAGCTCTAGGCCGAGCTTGGGGAATCTTGTTGAAGAGAGGGAGGAGGGATTGTACGAGCCAGGGGGTCAAGATCATTACAAGGGAACCCACAGAAACAACCTAGGTGGGCTCATACCATCTCACAGAGTCTGAACTGCTAACCAGGGAGCCTGAATGGGACCGACCTAGACCTTCTACATATATGTGACTGTTGTGTAGCTTCGTTTACTTGTGGGATACCTAGTCATAGGAACAGAATCTGTCCCTAAGGCTTTAACTGACTTTCAGGAACCTACTCATAAAGGGTTGGCTACCCAACCTTAATAAAAGGGGAGAAAGTTATTCCTATTGCAACTTGAAATGCCATGCTTTCTGACACCCATGGGAATCCTGCTCCTTTCTGAACAGAAACAGAGGAGGAGTATACTGAAGGGAGGTAGAGAGAGGGAATGGGAGGAGAGGAAACTGTGGTTGAGATATAAAATAAAGAAATAAATTTAATGAATAGTAAAAACAATTTTGGTCTCAATTCTAATGTATTTCAGGAAGTCTTCCCTGATTGTACACATGAATAGCTTCTCAATTTCTTCTGTCCCATCTCTTTGTTTATCATTTTTGGAATGATAAACTAAGGCATTTGTCATATTTGGAAGCCATTTACTTGTTTACTGATTTATATTTTGCCCTAATTTTCTTAAGTGATTTGTCAGTAATAATATTTTAGATGGCAAAACAAAATAAGGAAAGTTTATTGCAACAGTAACAAAAAAAAATTAAGAAAAAGCATGCAGAACACTGTTCACTGATTATTGAATGAAAATAGGAGTTCTTACACCAAACATGTCCTTCTCATGTGTTTTTAAGGTAATAAAAACAAACAAGCTTAAAAGCAAAATTCTAAAGACTCAAAGATTCAAAAATAACAATAAATTACTTTTCTCAAGAAATAAAATCATATGCAAAGATTTTCTTTATGAGAGAGGTGAGCAAAACTAAGGGGAATATAAGAAAGCAGTACATTTGGCATAGATTGTAATTCCCAAGTCCGGGGATCTGGTCTCTGTCTTTGGAGGCCCCATCCCTGTGCCTGTCAAGCCTTGACCCCTTCCCGGACGAGTGTCAAGATGAACCTACCAAAATCTTGACCACTCCCCCAGTCTACTTAAACTGCTTCCTGAAGGTTCCCTCTCTTTCCTCTCTTCTTGGTGGTTGCATTCGTAGCTATCCAGTTCCCCCTCGGGGCCACCCAAGAGCACAGGAATCCCATTAAACCTGGATATTTTTAATTTGACTTGTTGTGATTTGGCTTGATTGGGATTTTTGTGTCAGCAGAGAGCTCCCGGTAGGAAAAATTCCTAACATCTTGGAGGTACCAACGAGATATGGCGCCTTTCCGTGTGGCCCTAGGCCACGCATCATCGAAAGCTCCCTAATCTTCAATCTGAGCTCTCCACACCACACTAAAACCAGCTCCTATGCTACACCGGCTGCATCTTGGTGAGCCCCTTTTTCTTGTCTATGCTATAGGGTTTTGTGGGGAACCATTCATACTTACTTTTGTCAAAAATCAGACTCTTGTTGAAGCCATGAGCTCATGCCAAGAGTTTGATCTCGGCAGTGGCCAGACTGGCAAGACCAGTCCTGGCTGAGATGGGCTTTGTATGTTCCAGGGATGCCTAGCATTCAATTTCCATGACCCCATTAGGCCTAAGAGCTATTTTGGCAAATGTGCTGTAATAGACTTAGGCCACTTGGTTGGGCATAGACTTTAAAATGGGCACTTGCAGTTCAAAGCCAGATCCACTGTTGCCCCTAGGATGCCTCTTACAAAATCTTTATAAATTGGGATTGTCTGATAGAGACAAATGGGCAGAGCTTACATATGTCTATGGTTTTTCGGCTCTGCACTCTCACCCTTCCCTTAGTAGCCAGTGTCCCACAGCACCATGCAGCCAGAGGCACAGGTCCCTGCCCCACTCCCCCAAGCTCATACTACCCAACCTCCTCCTGTGGAGCAACATTCTCCACATTCCTCTCCTTCCCTGTCTACACCCTCCCTTCCCAATCCAGAGGTTCAAGGTCAACTTACTCCTTACCCACCTTCCTCCTCCCCTCCCCCTCCTACTTCATCTCCTTCAAGGTTATTATGTTCCTACAGCAAATAAATGTCCAACCAAGATTTACATCAGAGAATTTTGCTCTGTCAAGGTCAACAAGTGCGGCTAATGTCCAGGCTTTTTATTTAAGGAATAGAGGAATAGGTATGTTTCTACCTCAAACAAAAGTCTAAGGATCCAACTAAGGTTCCAATTCCATTATGGAGATAACACTGAATCCAGGGAGTGGTTTGCCTACAGAGTGTTTTTGTCTAGGGTGTGAGCATAACTTGTTTTGTCCTCACAACAAAATGTTTAACTATAGATGTATCCTGTGACCTTCAACTGGTCTATTCATTTTGTGGTATCATGCTAAGGCAGTTTTTTTTTTCTTTTCCTACTCCCACCTCTTGGGGTCCTGGCATTTTAAACAATTGGAAATTAAAGACAGGAAGTTTCAGCATTCACTAGAACTCCCTCCTGGTACTATTCAATGTTTTATGTTTTATTATATTTATACATGTCTTTGTATCCTTTACTGATATTTCTAAATCCCCATGCTCCTACCCTGGCAAGAAATAGTTTTGTTGAGGTTGGTCCCGGACAGTGTTGTTTGCTTCCCCCATTCATCCTCTTGTAACTAGACCACCAAAGCTCATTGGTTTATTATTGTTGTTGGTTTAGTAGAATTGATACTCCATCTTTCGTTGGTTGAAGGTGAGGAGAAAAATAGATTATTGTGCAGTTTCTTCAGGAAAAGACGTAAGCAAGCATATACTTTTGTATTTATTTATTTAGAGAAAGGATTTCTTTGTAGTTTTTGAGCCTGTCCTGAAACTAGCTCTTGTAGACCAGACTGGCCTTGAACTTACAGAGGTCTCCTTGCCTCTGCCTCCCAAGTGCTGGGATTAAAGGTGTGCCACCACCACTTGGCTCATATTTATGTTTTTGTTCCTTATATTAATATTGAAACCTAACCTAAGCTTTCCACTCTTACCATCATGTGGAAATCCCAACCTGCCATAGGGCCATGCATTATAATTAAAAAATATAAATATGCATTTCTATCATAAAGAGTCTGATGAATAAGACTGAGAAGAAATCCTCTTTGAGGTCACATTAGCAATTTCAACAAATCAACATAGGAATTACAGAGAATGAACTTAGTTCCTTCCTAATAGCATTTATCTTGTTTCATTATGCCCTTTTCTTCTGTTATTATGAAGTTAATGCAATCTAATTCAGTAATGTCTTCAGAACGTGATGAAGGAAATGGAAAAAGCCTTTTAAACATTTGAATAGAATCATTCCTATGAAACTGTGGTAAATCATAACCATGATGCTCTTGAAGTCAATATTTGACTAAGGGCCAAATGTTTCCAGAATTGAGACATTTTCATCAATATATGTAATGAAACTCAGTAAGAAAACTAGAATTCTTGGCCTTGGACCTATTTTTAGGGTGTGCAGAATTTTCTCTCTGAATGATGTATTCTGAGAATATTAGTGTTCTCTATGTATGGATAAAAGGAAAGATCAGGCTAGCTAAAGGACTGTGGCTAGTACCCTTCCACATACTCGGATGAGAAAGCAGGCTTGGTAGATACTGAATAATTCAGAATACATTCACATTGTGAAAAATCATGTTCTGTGGAATATTGGTTTGAAATTATTCTTTGTTCTAATTTGTGGTGCTCAGAGTTGAGCCCAGAGCCCTCCTCACATAAGGTGTAATACTCTGCTACATATATTGGTTTAATTATTCTTTAAACTAAGTTTTAATTATTTCAAACATTAAATAACGCAATCCCAATCCCACATACATACTACTTACCAAGCATTAATCTACTCAAAAATGCAGTGCTCTCATAGGATATTAACAGAACTACTGAAACATGGCTTCACAATCTGGTTTATATATTTAGTAATTTTTTCTTTTTTCTTTTTGGTTTTTTGAGACAGGGTTTCTCTGTATCTTTGTAGGCTGTCCCAGAACTAGCTCTTTGAGACCATGCTGGCCTGAAACTCACAGAGATCCACCTGCTTCTGTCTCCTGAGTGCTGGGATTAAAGGTGTGTGCCATCACTATTTGGTCTACTCTTGGTATTTGCATGGTAAAGATTAACTTTATGTAGTTTCTTCATGTAAGTATAGATGTACCATGTATCTGTTCAACAACTTTGAAAAAGTGGGATGTTTCTATAGTCTTCAGTTTTAGGCAAAGCTAAAGCAAGAAAAAAAAATGTGCTGTTCTATACTCTTGTGGGATGTTGGTTGGCTTTCATAATAAGAAAGGTTTGTTATATTATTATTTAGTAATTTTAAAGAATGTTTCAGGCTTTTTCTTTGGGTGTTTCACATTGATATATATTTATGTAATTTTCTTTTATTTTAGCTGACTTAATTTTTAAAAAGAAAACATACTATAGAGATAGGTAAAATAATTTTCCTTTAAAATTTTTAAAATAATAGCCCACAAGAGCAATCTAAATTCACAAGAAATGATGCTATCTCACAAGACCTATTCTTCATTAGGGTTGATAGACTAGAATCACCAGAAAACTAAACAAGTCCTGTGCTCCTATATAGCCACTCAAGGATAGAACGTGTGTTCTCTGAGTTGTGTGAGTATCTGTTATTAAACACAGGCAGGCAGAGCTCATATCTCAAGTTCTGTAACTGAAACTCCATGTTGTACAAAGTTTTACTTGAAACACTCTAAGGTCCTCACTCCTGGGAAAGGTTCAGCCTGATGGCCCATTTAGAGAGTGTGCCTTTGACTTAAGCTGAGGCTCACACAGCCTGAGAAACTTGAACACATGCTATAAATAATGCTCAACAGATAGTCTTGCAAACTCTGGGCCTCATTATCACAGTTTGACTTGTGTTTCCCTCGTCATAGGTTCATGTATTATAGGGTCAGTCACCATTATGCATCTGACAAGGTTAGTTATATGACTCACCTTGTCTAAATAGTAAGGAACCAAGATATATGTATCTTTCCCAAGGTCTGCATATCCCAGGTACAATCCTGATTATTTAGTCATTACTGGCTACCCCTTTTGATAATAAAACCTTATGTACTCTTCTATATGTTTTATCTTGCATATTGCAAAAGATCTAAGATATTTAGTAAGATACAATGTCATTTTGAAGCAAGAAAAGTGAATACTAAAATAAATGTATTGGTTGTTTTCACTCAAACTAAATAAGTTATGCTACTGAACAGTATGGCAAATATTATTATTATATTGAAACAATGAAGATGCTATTCTAACATTACTCAGAGATGTTACTGCATCACTTACAAGAAAAAGTGTATCAGTGAAAAGATACTAAAAGGCATTTAATTGATATAGTTTGGTTCCGACAAGAAACAGCTGTAAAACAAACTGCTTCAAAATTCAATGGATTAGAGTAATATCAATAATTTATTTTGATCAAAAATACTCAATTTGGGTAAATCACATCAAGGGAATGTCTTTCACCATACCATACCTCTTAGCAAGAACAGCTCAAATAGTGTGGCTCACTTATATGGAAACAAAGCTAGTGCTGGTGACTTTGTCAAGGATGTCAGTAGAGATCAAAACCTCTCTGTAGATATTTGCTAATTGTGCTGATCATAGCATAGGGATTAGAATATGGAAAGGTGTGTTTGCAAAGAGATAGGTAAAAAAATATATTAACATCGTTAAGACTGGGCAAAAAAATTGATCCAGCATTACTTGTAAGGTGTCTCATTGGCCAAGACAGTCAGTTCCCACCTGTATTTAAGGGAAGATGATGATCACACTTGTTGTTTTTGTAATATCAAAATATTGATATTCACAGACCATGGGCAGACAAATCACTACCTACAAAAAAGATACCTGGAATCACTGTTGGATTCTAACAAAATCCTTTAAACATCATAGAAACATATCAAACACTAGGCAATATAGTATAAGAAAATTAAATCTAAAGAGACTTTGCAATAAAAGGACATACAGTGAGAAACTTACCATGCTTCTGTGGAGACAAGAACCAGACAAGGTTGTAGTTTTCATTTGAAGATATATTTTGAAATTTTGATTTCTGATTTGTAAAATCTGATTTTAGGTTATATTTGTATTAGTTGCAAGTATGATTTCATTAACTTATGGGGACATTTTAAGCATATTTAAAGAGACCCAGCCAGTGAAAGAGACCGTTTATATATTTGAACAGTTGTGCACATCACAGAAACAGTCATTTACCTAGGATTCTGTCCCAAATGGTTTATATTTCTCATTTCCATATTTTACCTGTGATATTTTTACCAGTTGCTAATTCATTTTTCTTTATATTATGTATTAAGGGTACTAATTAAAGTGTCTTTTGAAAAAGGCACATTTCCTCTACAATATTTTCTTATCCATCATTAATTTTTTGAAAAGTGATAAAAATAATGTTACTAAAGGCAAGATGGACTAAATTACAATTTTGTCTGTGACAAAAGCAGAATTGTATTGTGATATAAACTTTTTGTACATTGTGAAGATTTGTCACTCAGATGTTTAATAAACAGCTGAATGGCCAATAGTGAGGTAGGATTTGGGAGGCAGAGAGGACAGTGGGAAGAAGAGTGTGGACACAAAGAGTTGCCATCCAGATTCAAAACAAGCACCTTGGGCATTGCAAAGTAAAGGTAACCAAGCCACATGACATCACATAAATTACTAGAATTGAGTTGATTTAAGTTATCAGAGCTAGCTAGAAATAAGCCTAAGCTATTGGCCAAACTTTCATAAATAAGTTTCTGTGTCATTACTGAGGAGCTGCTAGGCCTGATAAACAGGTTTAACTAAGATTTGTGAGAAAATACTATTGCTGCATAAGCATAAGAAGGCTTTAAATATTGGAAAATAGTTTTTGATGGATTCTTAATATTGAGTTAGGAAAGCTGAATGCTAATATTAACTGATAAAATGGGTCATTGTAATCCATTCAGTCTTTCAACTAGCATTATTGCTTTAGAGTTTTAAGATAGATCCAATTACATAAGTAAGGCTGCAGTAAGGGGCATGTTAGGCAAAGCTGGGTGTATTCCAATATGCTAGTTAAGAAGAGAAGATAACACAGGTGCTATATTAACCACATGGCCCAAACTTGACATTATATTTATGAAAATTAACTTGTTTATGGCTCACCATGATTTTATCACTCAATTTCTGTGATAATTTCTTTCTAAGATGAATAAAGTAAGATGCCCAAAGGGTCAAGTCAAAGTGCTTCAATAGTGAAAACTAGTCCCACTGGAAAATAATATGTGAGAAATATTTTCAAGAAAAATGTAGTATAAGAAAATGTTCATGTTCTATTGTACAGAGTGTTTTCCAATCAGCATTTGTCTAAAAAAATTCTCTTGCTTCACTTTCGCTTGCCACTAATTTAGCACCTAGAATTCTTGAGTGAAAGGATAACAGAGCTAAAGCAGATAGAGGAAAGGTCCAATTCTTCACATTTGAAATTTAAATCTTTAGAATAGTTCTATGTTAAGTTTGAGAAATATAATATTGTTAGTGTTTGTGCCCTAGAGTCTGAATTTTACCTAAAGTAGAAAAAAAGGAAGATCAAGATGGAGATAAAAGAACTTGACTGGATTTTGTGAAAGAATCCAGAAAATAATTTCAGATTTTCAGAGAAAAGCAAGAAAGCAAGAGAGACCAGGAACTAGGTAATAGATAAGTTTTCTACTGAGTTGTTTGTTTTAAAGTTCAATGATGTGATAAGACTTTAATTTTTCTTTATGGGCAAGAGCAAATATAGTTTACTGAAAACCTGGATGGCTAGACAAAAGGGAATGAGTCCTCCTACTGTATAAGTGAATATGATTTCAGTCATTAAAGGAGGAGAAATAGTTTAGTTAGCAATTTTTTGTCCCTTTTCTTTGATAGAGACAGTGATTGTGACTTTGACTTGAACCTAATGTGTTTAGAGGGGCTGCTTTTCCCCTTCTGACCACCAGGCCTGCATTAATTTTTTTCATGTAAAAGAAAATTCAGAAAGGATGGAGGCTTTGATTTCTGAAAAGCACAACCTGAGAACTAATTGAAACAAATTTTGTACTGGAAATAAACACTGTTGGGTTTATTAGAAAATGGAGGTTCTCAAACAACCATGGACACTGTAGAAGAATGTGTGCTTCTCAGGGTCACAATTAGAATATACTCAGTGTTTGGACATGTGTAATAAATTGCCTTTGGTGTTGGTGTCTCCAAGAATTGTTATTTCAAACAGTATTCTTAACAGTGTAAAAGCAGTCATAGCAGCCCAAAATGGGGAAAACTATGAGACTAAGAAATATTTTGTCTTATGATTGTATTAATAAGCTATATTGGTACCATAATTCATTATACAGCAGTTATATTGATAAAGGAAAATATGAAAAGTCATTGCAATAAAGCTTGTTTGGAAAATTGATAGCACTTCAAACAAGGATGCATACAATTACCTGAAATTATTTTTTGAACTTTTAATAAGAAGACATGTTTAGAAGTGAAAAACAGAAAAGTTAGTTTACTGGACATGCAAATTGTTAACCCATTTTGTTATAGTACTAAGGTCTTCATAAAATTTTGCTTATAAATTCTCATTCTGAAAACATCATCTTAAAAATACAATGTCAAGCTTCTTAAGATTTTCATAAAAATGTATTCTCCAGAAATCCATTTTTAATCATAAAATACTTACAACAACTAAATTTCTACCAAGAAAACAATGAGTCTACTTTTAGGAGTATGTCTTAACTATGCTCCTGAAAGCTACTTAGTTGAGTAGTTAAAGATATCACAAAGCAGAAAATTAATAAATCAGATTAGATAAAAAAGGAATAAGAAGTTTACTATCTAGATTAAAATATTTCTAATAATTGTATCTAATGTTATGCTCCTGGGTAAGGGGCTGAGGAGAACTTGAGGGAATGGAATAGTCAAGATGGAAGACAGACAGAAATGAGAGCAGGGAAAGAGATATCTTGATTGAGGGAGCCATTATGGAGTTAGCAAGAAACCTAGTTAGCTAGAAAAATGCTCAAGAACCCACAGGGATGATCCCAGCTAAGACCCTAGGCAATAGAAGAGAGGGTGTCTGAACTGATCTTACCCTGTAGTCAGACCAATGATTATCTTAAATATCACCATAGAACCTTCATCCAACAACAGATGGAAACAGAGGCAATGACCCACATCAGAACACTGGACTGAGCTCCCAAGATCCAGTTGAAGAGTGGAAGGAGTGAGAGTATGAGCAAGGAATTTAAAACCATCCACTGAGACTGTTTGCTTGAGCTAATGGGAGCTCACCAATTCCAACTGGACTGGGAGTGAACATGCATGGAAACAACCAAGCCCCTCTGAAGGGGGTTGACAGCTGGGGCAGATGGAGGGGCCACTGATAGTGACACTGGGATGTGACTCTACTGCATATACCGGCTTCATGGGATCCTATTCTCTTTGGATGTAAACCTTGCTCAACCTAGACATAGTAGGAAGGGCCATGGACTTCCCACAGGGTAGGGTGTATGGCACTCCTTTTGGGTTGGGGGGGTCTGTAGACGGAGAGGGAAGGGACTGAGAGGAGGGGAGGGAGTGGGAATTTGGATTGCTATTTTTTAATAACAAGAGTAATGAAAAATAAAATAAAATATGTTTCTAAATAAATTTAAAAAACATTTTCAAGCTAAATAAGTTCATTTAAGCAAGTGTTAAAGCTATATATGAAGAATATCCCAAATCCTTGATCCAATATTGACTTTTTAAATTGTAGTGCTATTTTGTGGAATGTAGGAGGAGGCTGCTTGTTTGTTCTGGCTGCCCAAAACCAAAATAACCAAACAGATACTATATTAATTAAAACACTGCTTGGCCAATTAGCTCTAGCTTCTTATTGACTAACTCTTATATTAATTTAATTTAATATAAGATTATTAATTAATTTAATATAAGAGTTAGTCAATAAATTTCTATTAATCTGGATATTGCCACATGGCATTGGCTTACCAGAAAAGATTTGACATGTCTGACTCTGGTGGCTCAATGGCATCTCTCTCACTCTGCCTTCTTCCTCCCAGCATTTAGCTTAGTCTTCCTTGGTTATGTAAGTTCTACCCCATCATGTCAATGCAGTTTCTTTTTATTAACCAATAAAAGCAACACATATACAAAAGGACCTTCCACACCATTTTTTTTTTCTGTTTAACAAAAAGGAATGCTTTTGTAGGAGGAGGGAGCCACTTGTTCATCCTGTCCACCCAGAACCTATATAATCACCCAGAAATTGTATTAATTAAATCACTACTTGGCCCATTAGCTCTAGCATTTTATTGGCTAACCTTTACATCTTAATTTAACCCATTTCTATTAATCTGTATATTACCACGAGGTTGTACATACCAGCAAAGCTTTAGCACATCTTTTTCTGGTGGCAGCTCCATGCCATTCCCAAGTCTGCCCTTTCTTTTCCCAGCATTTAGTTCTGTCTTCCATGCTTACCTAAGTTCTACCCTATCAACAGGCCAAGACAGTTTCTTTATTCATTAATGGTAATCACAGCACACAGAGGGGACTCCCTCATCACCTCTCCTTTCCTGTTTGAATAAAAAGGAGGTTATAACTTTAAGATAGTAAAATTACATATAACAGGTATCAAGCAATAATTCCAGTTACAATATTTATATATATATATATATATTTTATCTTTTATCACAAATAAGGAAAACTATAACTGTAAATATCTATTCTTCCCAGAAGGATATAATTCTACCTAAGTAAACAGGAAATACATTGTGAGAAACTTCCAAAGGTCAAGAATTGACAGAGACTTCTCACTGCCTGGACAGTCATCCAAAGTTCTTCTGTGCCAGTGGGGCATCCATTTCATCCTACAGGCTCATAGTATCCAGCAAACTTTTCCATGAAGCAGGAAATTTC
This sequence comes from Ondatra zibethicus, assembly GCA_004026605.1. Taxonomy (NCBI): domain Eukaryota; kingdom Metazoa; phylum Chordata; class Mammalia; order Rodentia; family Cricetidae; genus Ondatra; species Ondatra zibethicus. The sequence continues at coordinate 82,884 of PVIU01003898.1, read as the reverse complement.
AAAAGAGTTCCACCTTTATTGGCAGTTTGCCAGTCACTTTCTTCTGTATCCTGCAGAATGTCTCACAAATTCTTTCATGAAGCAGGAACCCTGAAGGACCATCTCACCTTTAGGGAAGTTTAGCAGTCATTTCTCTGCTGGTCCTGCATGTCCAGTTAAGCAATCCAGGCAAGAGCAGTTTCTTGCCCAGATGGCTAGACAACTCCATAAGGAGACTCTTTAATGACCATCTTCCTCTTGAAGTAACTTGTGCTGCCAGGAGCAGATGTGTCTTATTGTCATGAAAAGTCGTAAGTTATTAAAACATTTTAAATGCCATATTCTGAAGGTCTCTGAAAGATTTGAAGAAAACTTACCTAACTGAAATATATTTCTATATATCTAGAAATTCTAGCTAACATGACTACAATCTTGACTATTATAGATGAGTGTCTATTAACTTATATTACTTAATTATACATTACATTTTTAAATGAGCTACACAAACACAATACCTTAATCAAGATCAGAAATGCATATACATGTAACAAAATTGACCTTAAATTTGTATCAATAAACCAAGATCCTACCAATGAAAATTATTCATATCTATATCATATCTCCTTTTAATGTAAACAAGCATTTAATAAACAGTATATGGGAATATGAGTGTAGTTTTGTCCGTACTACTTCCTGCTGATTTGGGACACTGGCAATAAGGTCTTTTATGGTGTATCCTGTGTGCTAGGTTCATCCCAGTCAGCAGTTATGCAAAGTAATTTTTGAGGGTTTTTCAAGGAAACCTTTCAGGGGGTATTATTCCATCAAAACACACCAGTCTAGAAGCAATCCACAGGTTCTCATCCTCTGTGGAAACAAGAGAAGAACCACTTTTTCAAAGCAACACATCCTTAGACCCAAATTTGGAAGTCATGATAGTTTTATAATATCCAAGCTAGTTTAGCTTAGCAGCCCATACAATGAAATGTCTTTCTGTACTTAGCTCATTTGCAATCAAAAAAGTTAAAGATAACACAATAATATACATATCCAGACTGTGAATTTTCCATCTTACATGGCTTATTTTTCTTTACTTCTTTTAATCTATGACTATCTATACTCTGTTTCTTTAAAGACTTTATCCTTTTTTTAAAGCATTAACTTTATTTTATGACTCTCTATACTCTTTTTCTTCTCTCTTCTAAGTCTACACTTATTCAACACTGACTCATCTGGATTTGCTTTTATTGCATATCTGTAATTCTTTACTTTCCAGGAGCACTTTTTAAAATGCTAAGTGGTTCTTAAAACTTAAGGTGCATCATTACTATGGTATATATAATACTTCCTGCTTGCTTTGCACAGTCCAGCATGGCTTAGCTGCTTGCAACTCTGTTCCACACACACACTACCCCACTTCAAGGCACACAGCTTGTCCAAGTTGCCATTAAGTAAGCTTCAGCAGTCTGCTCACAAACTCCATCCAAATGCTTGGCCTCCTGAAAGAGCCAGAGTTGCTGCTAAGCACTGTTCATAGCAGGCAAGCTGCCATTTTAAAATTGCATGGCTGCTACAGCTGAATCAGTAAGACTTCTGTTAAAAGAGCTTTGGCACACTTCCAGAAAACAGCAAGAAACTGTGTTAAACCCTACTTTATAAAGATAATAGAGGTCCTAAGACATAAAATGAATAAATATCTTTTTCAAAAATCCAAGGAAGCAAGAAGAAACAAACAATTAGGTTCAGTTGAAAAAAATGAATAAAACAAACAGTTCAAGACATGAAAATGAAAATAGAAGCAATAAAGAAAACACAGACTGAAGGCATTCTGGAAATTAAAAATCTAGGTATATGAACAGGAGCTATAGATGCCAGTATCACCAACAGACTACAAGAGATTGAAGAGAGAATCTCAGGCACTGAAGATATTATAGAAGAAAAAGATACATTGGTAAAAGAAAATGTTAAATCTAAAAAATTCCTGACAGGAAACAACCAGAAAATCTGGGACACAATGAAAAGATCAAACCTAAGAACAATAGGAATAGAAAAAGGAGAAGAATCCTAGATCAAAGGCCCAGAAAGTATTTTTAACAAAATTATAGAAGAAATTTTTTCTATCATAAAAAAAGGTCATGCCTATAAAGATCATACCTATAAGAACCTAACAGACTGCCAAATAAATTGAACTAGAAAAGAAAGTCACCTGGTTATATGGTAACTGAAAGAGCTGGTGTGTGTGGGGGAGCAGACCAGGCTTTCCTAGTAGCCTGACAAAAATCTACACCTTAGTTTTGGTTCACTAAAATGGGACAGAGCTAAACAGAAAGTCTTCAGAAAAACCGCAGCCTTCTGCTAGTTCAGCAGGCACCCCACAGCACCTTCTGCTGGCTCAGCAGGCTCCTAAAGCCCCTTTGGTGGTTCAACTGGAACCCTCCTCCCTATCTCCTGATAACTTAAGATAACTTTCTCTACCCTGCTGCTGGAAGTTCACTAGCCACTAGGACCTTCTACCAATTAGACCCATACTAATCTTTCCACTGCTAAACAGCTCCAGATTAATTTCCCTAACCCCACTTAAAAGGAGCTTGTGGCCTTCTTTGGGGGTCACCAAGTGACACCCAAATTTTAGAATTAATAAAGCACTCTTATTATTGCATACATGGCTGTAGGTATTCTTTAAGGACTTCTCTCAGACCCTAACAATAATAAAAACATTAAAAATGTAGAACAAAGAAAGAATATTAAAAACCGTAAAACAGAAAGGCCAACTAACATATAAAGACAGACCTAGTAGAATTACACATGACTTCTGAATCATGACTCTAAAAGTCAGAGAGCCTGGGCAGATGTCCTATATACTCTAAGATACTTTAGATGTGAGCCCAGATTATCATACCCAGAAAAACTTTCAATCACCATAGATAAAGAAAACAAGATATTCCATGATAAAGTCAAATTTAAAAATATCTGTCCACAAATTCAGCTATACAGCTATGCAAATGTACTTGAAGAAAACCTCTAACCTAAGAAGGTTAACTACATCCATAAAAATACAGGCAATAAAATAAATAAATTCACACAAGTAAAACCCTAAGAATAGAAACACACATACAGAGAGACAAACACAGACACACACACACACACACACACACACACACACAGACAAATAGACAGACACACACACCACCTCCACTATAACCCAAAATAAAAACAAGAATTAACAATCCTTGGTCATTGATATATTTCAATATCATTGAGGTCATTTCTCAAACAAAAAGACACAGACTGACAGAATGGATGCATACAAGAAAAACACCTCAACATAAAAATAGATATTACTTCCACGTACAGATTGCAAAAAGATTTTCCAAGAAAATGGACCAAGAAACAAGCTGGTATAGCCACTCTAATATCTAACAAAATATACGTCAAATCAAAGTTATACAGAGATGGATAGGGAGACTTCATAGTCATCAAAGGAAAAATCAAGCAAGATGACTTTTCAACTCTTAAAACCTATGCCCCCAATACAAGGGCACCCACCTTTGCAAAGGAAACAGTACTAATGTTTAAATCAGACATGAATCCATATATATTGATAGTGGGGGATTTCACCAATGTGAAATCTGTACTCTCACCAATGTACATGTTATCTATATAAAAACTAAACAGAGAGAGTACTGGGAGAGACAAAGAGAGGCATTTTGGGTGCAAGGTAGAAATCTAGTGCAATGGATTCTCCCAGGAATCCACGGCAGGGTGACCCTAGTGAAAACTTCTAGCAATGGAAGAAAAGGAGCCTAAACAAGCCATCTTCTTCTTCCAGTGTGGGGATTGGGATACCAATCCAGTCACACAACTTTGACCTATAATTGTCCGGCCTTCAAATGTATGCTGAGATAAAGATAGCATATAACTTTTGAGAGTGACTGGCCAACTAATGGTTGGTCCAACAACTGGTCCAACTTGTGACCCATCTCATGAGATGTAACCCATCTCTGACACTCCTTGGAAGGCCAGGAACCAGAAGCTGGATAGCTCAGAGACCCAGTATTGAAACAAATACTACTGGCTAAATAAATAAATGAATAAATGTCAATGAAATGATTCCTTTTTCCCATTCCTTCCCCCCTCCCAGTCCCCTCCCTTTCCCTCCACAAACCTTCCCCCCACCCTTCCAACCCTAAGGGAGTGCCATTCCCTGTGGAAAGTCCAAGACCCTCCCTACTACATCTAGGTTGAGCAAGGTTTACACCCAAAGAGAATAGGATCCCATGAAGCCAGTATATGCAGTAGAGACACATCCCAGTATCACTTTCAGTGGTCCCTCCATCTGCCCCAGCTGTCAACCCCCTTCAGAGGGGCTTGGTTGTTTCCATGCATGTTCACTCCCAGTCCAGTTGGAATTGGTGAGCTCCCATTAGCTCAAGCAAACAGTCTCAGTGGATGGTCTTAAATTCCTTGCTCATACTCTCACTCCTTCCACTCTTCAACTGGATCTTGGGAGCTCAGTCCAGTGCTCTGATGTGGGTCATTGCCTCTATTTCCATCTGTTGTTAGACAAAGGTTCTATGGTGATATTTAAGATAATCATTGGTCTGACTACAGGGTAAGGTCAGTTCAGACACCCTCTCTTCTATTGCCTAGGGTCTTAGCTGGGATCATCCCTGTGGGTTCTTGAACATTTTTCTAGCTAACTAGGTTTCTTGCTAACTCCATAATGGCTCCCTCAATCAAGATATCTCTTTCCCTGCTCTCATTTCTGTCTGTCTTCCATCTCGACTATCCCATTCCCTCAAGTTCTCCTCAATCCACCTTCTCCCCTTCCTTCTACCCCCTCTCCCCCCTGCTCCAAAATTTTTGTCTGATTCCAATTTCTGAGTGGGTCTATACATGTTTTTCTTTGGGTTCACCTTATTACTTAGTTTCTCTAGGATTCTGAACTATAGGCTCATTGCCCTTTGTTTATGACTAGTATCCACTTATGAGTGAGTACATACCATATTCATTTTTGGGGGTCTGGGTTACCTCACTCAGGATAATGTTTTCTAATTCCATCCATTTGCATGTAAAATTCGAGATGTCATTATTTTTTACTGCTGAGTAGTACTCTAACGTGTAGATGTGTCACACTTTCTTTATCCATTCTTCAGTTGAGGAGCATTTAGGTTGTTTCCAGTTTCTGGATATTACAAATAATGCTGCTATGAACATAGTCAAACAAATGTTCTTGTAGTATGATTGGGCATCTTTTGGGTATATTCCCAAGAGTGGAATTGCTGGATCCTGAGGTATGTTCATTCCCAGTTTTCTGAGAAACCGCTAAGTTTCTCAAAAAGTGGTTGCACAAGTTTGAATTCCCACCAGCAATGAATGAGTGTTCCCCTTGCTCCACAACCACTCTAGCATAAGCTATCATTAGTGTTTTGATCTTAGCCATTGTGACAGGTGTAAGATGGTATCTCAAAGTTGTTTTTATTTATCTTTCCCTGATAGCTAAGGAAGATAAACAAGTCCTTAAGTATCTTTTGGCCATTTGAAAATCTTCTCTTGAGAATTCTCTGTTTAGTTCAGTACACCACTTTTTAATTTGGTTATTTAATATTTTAATATCCAATTTCTTGAGTTCTTTTTGTATTTTTGAGATAAGTCCTTTGTCTGATGTGTTGTTGGTGAAGATTTTTTTCCCATTCAGTAGACTGCCTTTTTGTCTTATTGACTGTGTGCTTTGCTTTACAGAAGCTTCTCAGTTTCAGGAGGTCCCATTTAATTATCAATGCTCTTATTTTCTGTGCTACTGGGGTTATATTTAGGAAGTGGTCTCCTGTGCTGATGCATTGAAGGTTACGTTCCACTTTCTCCTCTATCAGGTTCAGTGTGGTCTGATTTATAGTGAGGTCTTAATCTATTTGGACTTGAGTTTTGTGCATGGCAACAGATATGGTTCTAATTTTATTCTTCTACAGGTTGATATCAAGTTATGCCAGCACCATTTGTTGAAGATGCTTTCTTTTTTCCATTGTATCTTTTTTGCTTCTTTGTCAAAAATCATGTGTTCATAAGTGTGTGAATTAATATCCGGGTCTTCAGTTCGATTCCATTGGTCAAAGTCTCTGTTTTTATGCCAAAACCAAGATGTTTTCATTAATGTAGCTCTGTAATAGAGCTTGATGTCTGGGATGGTAATGCCTCCAGCAGTTCCTTTGTTGTACAGAATTTTTTTGGCTATCTTGGGTTTCTTCTTTTTCCATATGAAGTTGAGTATCCTTCTTTCAAGGTCTGTGAAGAATTGTGTTGGGATTTTAATGGGGATTACATTGAATCTATAGATTGCATTCGGTAAGATTGCCATTTTTACTATGTTGATTCTTCCTATCCAAGAACACGGGAGATCTTTCCTGTTTCTGGTATCATCTTCAATTTCTTTCTTCAAAGACATAAAGTTCTTGTCAAATAGGTCTTTCACGTCTTTTGTTAGTGTTACCCCAAGATATTTTATGTGATTTGTGGCTATTGTGAAAGGTGATGTTTCTCTGATTTCCCTCTCAGCTTCTTTATCTTTTTTGCATAGGAGGGCTACTGATTTTTTTGAGTTGATCTTGTATCCTGCCACATCACTGAAGGTATTTATCAGCTGTAGGATTTCTCTGGTAGCATTTTTGGGGTCACTTATATACACTATCCTATCATCTACAAATAACAAAAGTTTAACTTCTTCATTTCCAATTTGAATGCCCTTGATCTTTTTATGTTGTCTTATTGCTATTGCTAAAACTTTAAGAACTTTGTTTAAGAGATATGTGGACAGACTTGTCTTGTTCCTGATTTTAGTGTAATTGCTTTTAGTTTCTCTCCATTTAATTTGATGTTAGCTGTCAGCTTGCTGTATATTACTTTTATTATATTTAGATATGATCCTTATATCCCTAATCTCTCCAAGACCTTTATCATGAAGGGGTTTTGAATTTTGTCAAATGCTTTTTCTGCATCCAATGAAATGATGGTTTTTTTCTTTCAGTTTATTTATATGATGGATTACATTGATTGATTTTCATATGTTGATCCAGCCCTGCATCTCTGGGATGAAGCCTACATAGTCATGATGGATGATTTCTTTTTATGTGATCTTGGATTTGGTTTGCCAGTATTTTATTGAGAATTTTTGCATTGATGTTCATGAGTGAGATTGGTATGTAATTCTCTTTCTTGGGTGAGTCTTAGTGCAGTTTTGGGATTCAGGGTAACTGTTGCTTCATAAAAAGTGTTTGGCAGTGAGCCTTCTGTTTCTATTATGTAGAACACTTTGAGGAGTATAGGCATTAGCTTTTCTTGAAAGTTCTGGTAGAATTCGGCACTAAAACTATCTGTCCCTGGCCTTTTTTTTTTGTTGGGAGGTTTTTGATGGCAGCTTCTATCTCCTTGCAGCTTATAGGTCTATTTAAATTGTTCAAGTGGTCTTGATTTAATTTTGGTAAGTGTTATCTATCTAAAAAATTGTCCATTTCTTTTACATTTTCCAGTTTTGTGGGGTACAGATTTCTTGTAGTAGGACCTAATGATTCTCTGAATTTCCTCATTGTCTGTTGTTATGTCTTGCTTTTCATTTCTGATTTTGGTAATTTGGATGTTCTCTCTCTGTCCTTTGATTAGTTTGGATAGGGGTTTGTCAATCTTGTTGATTTTCTCAAAGAACCAGCTCTTTGTTTATTGATTCTTTGTATGGTTTTCTGTGTTTCTATTTTGTTGATTTCAGCCCTCAACTTGATTATTTAATGTCTTCTCCTTTTGGTATGTCTGCTTCTTTTTTTCTAGAGCTTTCAGGCATGCTGTTAGGTCATTGATGTGAGCTTTCTCCATTTTCCTTAAGTGTGCACTTAGTGCTATGAATTTTCCTCTTAGCACTGCTTGCATAGTGTCCCATAGGTTCAGATATGTTATGCCTTCATTTTCTTTGAATTCAAGGAAAATTTTAATTTCTTTCTTTATTTTTTCCTTTACCCAGGAGTGATTCATTAGTTGACTGTTCAGTTTTCATGAGTTTGTAGGCTTTCTTGGAGTAGTATTGTTGTTGAATTCTAACTTTACTCCATGGTGATCTGAGAAGACACAGTAGGTTATTCCAATTTTTTTTGTACTTGTGGGTGTTTGCTTTGTTACCAAGAATGTGATCAATTTTAGAGAAGGTTCCAAGAGGTGCTGAGAAGGTATATATATATTTTTTTGGGGGTGGAATATTCTGTAGATGTCTTTTAAGTTCATTTGATTCATTACATCTGTTAGTTCTCTTATTTCTCTGTTAAGCTTCTGTCTGTTTGACCTGTCCATTGTAGAGAGAGGAGTGTTGAAATCTCCTACTATTAGTATGTGGGGTTTGATGTGCGATTCAAGTTTCAGTAATGTTTCTTTTACATATATAGGTACTCTTGAATTAGGGGCATAGATATTCAGGATTGAGACTTCATCTTGATGAACTGTTCCTGTTATGAGTATAAAGTGTCCTTGTCCATCTCTTCTGATTGATTTTAGCTTGAAATCAATTTTGTTAGATATTTGAATAGCCACACCTGCTTATTTTTTAGGTATATTTGATTGGAAGACTTTTTCCAAACTCTTTATTCTGAGGTAGTATCTGTCTTTGAAGTTGAGGTGTGTTTCTTGTAAACAGCAGAATGCTGGATCCTGTTTATGTAACCATTCTCTTAACCTGTATCTTTTTATAGGTGAATTGAGACCATTGATATTAAGCGATATTAATGACCAGTGGTTGTTAGCTCCGGTAATCTTTTGGTAGTAGTGTTTGTGTGTTTCCCTTCTTTGGGTTATGCTGGTGGGGGTTTATCAGACACCCGTGTTATTGTGGGTGTAATTAGCTTCCTTAGATTGTGGTTTTCCTTCTAGTACTTTCTGTAAGGCTGTGTTGGTGGATACATATTGTTTAAATCTGTTTTTGTCATTGAATATCTTGTTTTCTCCATCAATAGTGAATGAAAGCTTTGCTGGTACAGTAGTCTGGGCTTGCATCCATGGTCTCTTAGTGTCTGCAGCACATCTATCCAAGACCTTCTGGCTTTCATGGTTTCCATTGTGAAGTCAGGTGTAATTCTGATAAGTTACTTAGCCTTTTCTTTTGCAGCTCTTAATATTCTTTCTTTGTTCTGTATGTTTTATGTTTTGATTATTATATGGCGAGAGGATTTTTTTTTTATTTTGATCCAATCTATTTGGTGTTCTGTAAGCTTCTTGTACCTTCATAGGTATATCCTTCTTTAGGTTGGGATAGTTTTTTTCTATAATTTTGTGGAATATATTTTCTGGGCCTTTGAGCTGGAATTCTCCTTCTTCTACCCGTATTATTCTCAGGTTTGGTCTTTTCATGGTGTCCCAGATTTCCTAAATGTTTTGTGTTAAGAATTTGTTTGATTTAGTGTTTTCTTTGACCAATGAGTCTATTTCCTCAATAGAATCTTCAGTGCCTGAGAATCTTTCTTCTATCTCTTATATTCTGTTGGTTATACTTGTCTCTGTAGTTCCTGTTCATTTACTCAGATTTTCCATTTCCAGAGTTCCCTTGGTTTGTGTTTTCTTTATTACCTCTATTTCAATCTTCAAATCTTGAACTGTTTCCTTTACCTGTTTGATTGCTTTTTCTTGGTTTTCTTGGGTTTCTTTGAGGGATTTATTAATTTCTTCCTGCTTTTTGTTTGTCTTCTCCTCCATTTCTTTAAGGAAGTTTTTAACTTCCTCTTTAAAGGTCTCCATCATTTTTATTAAGTAACTTTTAAAGTCGTTTTCTTCTATATTTTCTGGGTTAGGATGATCAAGTCTTCCTGTTGTGTGTCCGCTGGGTTCTGGTGTTACCATGTTGCTTTTTAGGATGTCAGAGGAGTTTTTGCATTGGAGTCTTCCCATCTCTTCCTTCAACTCTTATGTCTACAAGAATTGGTCTCCATGGAGCTCACAGGGAAGGATGCCTTGGGGGTTGGGAGTGGGGTAGATGTCTGTCTAGCAGATCAGCTCCCTGCTGGCTGCTAGGAATGCAGAAGGCACCTGGGGAGGGGGCACCCTGGCCTTTCTCCTATGTGGAAGTTTTAGGGGGTGGGGGATCTGGGTTCCCAAGGACACTGTTGTTTCACTTCTTATGTCCACCAAGAATTGGTCTCCATGGAGCTCACAGGAAAGGACCCATTAGCATGGGGTAGATGGCTGTCTAGTAGACAAGCTCCCTACTGGCTGCTAGGAATGCCAAAGGCACCTGAGGAGGGGGGCCCCTGGCCTTTCTCCCACATTTTAGGTAGTGGGAGGTCCTGGGTCTCAGGGCCACTGTTGTCTTACCTCTTATGTCCACAGAGCTCACAGGGAACCTGAAATGATTCCTAACAATACTCTATTATACTCATAGACCAGAGAGACCTAGTAAACAAGTCTTATGCCCAAATCTGTGAAGTCCTCCAAAAGCCAGCAAGGAGACTGAGTCCCATATGTAAAAGTGAAGAGCGTTTATTTTACACAAGTTTGCAAACTCTGTCTCTCTGCATGTCCAACGTATTGGAATAAACAGAGAGCCCCGAGCTCAGTCAGAGTTGGGATTTATGGTAGTAAAGGTGGGTATCTGGAGTTTCTGAGGTTCAAAACCCCTGATTGGTTGACATTTGTTTAGGGGTGTCCTGGTGAGTGTGTGCTGGCAGGTGGGCCTATGTACACCGATTGAAATGTAAGGCATTTCCTTTGGATGGTCTGTTCTTGGGTGGTGCTCAGGTAATCTTAGTTCATGGTCCTTCCTGGAACCAGTATTGCATCAGGGTAAACTACTGAGACTCAGGCCTCTATTAAAGTTGTGGATGGCTGAGTCCTATTCCTGAGTGTAACTCAGGATGCCCCTTAGTGGGCCCTCAGATGACTGCTTCACCAACTTCTTGATGTCTTCATACTTGGTAGCTTTATCCAGGCAGCATGGCAAATCCACAACAAATAAATTGAGGGTAGGAACATGTAAGGCCTTGCCCATGAGCTTTCCATTCAGCTCTGGGATGAATTTGCCCACAACCTTGAAAGCATTAATAGATGCTGGGATGACGTTCTGGGAAGCTCCACAGCCATCATGCCACAACTTCCCAGAGGGGTAATCTACAGTCTTCCAGGTGGCAGTAATGGCATGGGTTATGGTCATGAGTCCTTCCACAATGCTAACGTTGTCATGGATGCCCTTGGCCAGAGCAGCTAAGCAATTGGTGATGCAGGAAGCATTTCATTGCTGAAAATCTTGAGGGAATTGTCATACTTCTCATGGTTCACACCTGTCACAAACATGGGAGCATCTGCAGAAGGAGCAAAGAAGATGACCCTTTTGGCCCCACTCTTCAAGAGGTCCCCAGACATCTCCATTGTAGTGAAGACACTAGTAGAGTTCACAACATACTTAGCACCAGCATTACCCCATTTGATGTTGGTGGGATTTTGCTCCTGGAAGATCACCTTCCCGTTGATGAAAAGCTTCCCATTCTCAGCTGTAACTATGCCTTTAAACTTGTCATGAGTAGAATCATACTGGAACATGTAGACCCATGTAGTTGAGACCAATGAATGGGTCATTGATGGCAACAATGTCTACTTTGCCATAATTGAAGGCATCCTTGGAAACCAGGCATCCAATACAAACAAATCCATTTACTGCAAGCTTCACCATTTTGTCTCAGGAAAGAGGCTGACGCTACACATAAATATGCAGCTGTCTCTAAAATAGGGAGGAACAGAGAGCTGTATAACTCTTTATATTTCACTCAAGTTGTACTTTTGATTTCATTATTTGAATGAAAACTAAAGAAAATTAGCTATTATTCAGCCACAAAATGGAACTTTCTCATCTCCCTCCTCTAGCCAGTTGGATGCTCCTATCTATTGGATGCCGATTTGAGAATATTACATCAATAAGAATGAAAAAACATTATGATAACAAAGAAATAAAATGCTTAGATTTCAAGTTACCAGACTCTCTTTTAAAATCTGATACAAGAGGGTTGAAAAATTGGATCACCAGTTAAGAGCAAATGTTGCTTTTGAATAGACATATGCGTAGTCTTCAGCACATTCATAGCAACTTTCAACAGTCTATAAATCCAATCCCAGGGCATCCAATAACCTCTTCCTTCCTCCACAGGCACAAGCAACACATGTGGTATATATGTGCAAGCAAAGCACTCCTACACATAAATAACAACAACAAAAGTAAAAATAACAAATATTGTGCTGTGTATACAAAAATTAGTGCAGCTAGGTGTGGCAGCATACTAAACTTCTTAACACATTCTTAGGAAAATATAACAAAGAACAACATAGGAGATAAGCTTTGTAACTTTGTCTTAGATAATGAACAATTGACTGTGACCACAAAGACCTGGCCCTAGTACATCTACTTTAAAAGGCCAATGCACAGGTTTGCATGCTTAAAGCCAGTCAGGGCTGCACTAAAAATTTAAGGGCAGTATGAGTGACAGAATGGGGCTTGTCTCACAGGATAATTCCTACAAGTAGCACATGGATTTAGTAAATGTGTCAGATGTAAAATCCAAACAAAAAGTTTATTTGATTCTATGAACTAGAAATAAACATTATTATTTTGAAATGTAAACAAACCAAAACAAAACCCTGCAGTATCACAATATGAATACTCAGTGAAAACTTAACAAATATATGCAAGAGTTGCATACCAAACACAGATCAGTGTTAGTGTTAGATAAACTTCAGTGTGTGAGACCAACGGATTGTGATGAAAACAGAAATCAAATCCAAATGTTATGTGAGTACAAACAATTGAAATAGATAAAGCTATTCTGAAATATTTCCAAGGGATGCAGAAAAACCCAATTATAATCTTCTGGTAGGAACATACATTTTTACCATAATTTTGAAAATCTTGGCAGTTAGTGTTCTACTCTAGCTATTGTTTTGTACTTCTACACTGAGTTATTTATTCAGAGATGTGCAACCATGTGTATATATACAGGACCTTTTCAAACAATGTTCATGATCCATCACTTACCTGTAACCTCAAACTAGAAAACAAGCCAGATTCTTATATGTGTATGATTAAGTTAAAACACTGACCCATTAGTATAACGGCTGCTATGTGTCTTTAAAATGGAACAGACTGTTGACAGTCACAAAATATGTGATCCATGAAAGATAAAAGTCTGAAAAACGTGCATAGTTTATGGTTCTATTTATATGCAACTCCATTAAGTAAGAACAAGTACTTAGTGAAGGATAAACTACTGCCTGTCTGGGGATTCAATAAGGGAATGGAGGAAGCGTGGCAAAAGAGGGATATAAGGAAACAGAGTTGAATGGCAGACATGTTCATTATCTTAAATAAGGTTAGGGTGTCATGAGCATATAGCTATCTCAAAACTTGTCTAATTATATATAGTAGATGTAGGCAGTTCATTGAATACAGTTATAATCACCCAAGGTAGTTAAAAGAGGCAAAAAGTATATTTTATGCAGCAATATGTGATAGGAAAGGGAGTGAATTAAATGATGTAGCATTTTAAGTAAAATATTAGACACTAATGTGATGTGCATTATGACTAGCATTTATTCTTATTTTTACTTACCAATGATGATATACTGTGATTGCAGCATCACAGAATACTCATTATTGGGAAATAGTTTATCCTTCCAATGTTTATATTGTGGCAGTATATTGCCATTCAGGAAGAATGAAAATGATTTTGATGTGCCCCAAACCTGAATCAAACCATAAAGTTTCCTATTGTAGTATATATGGACTATGGTTAAAAACGTGTGAAAATATTATTTAGTAAGATTAATAAAATGGGATAGGGAGATGGCTAAGTATATAAAATCACTTGCTGCACTCTATGAGAACCTAAACTCAAATTCCCATAACCCATGTAGAACAGTCCTGCTGCTTCTACCAGGAGATGGAGGGAGAAGAAAGGTAATTCCACAGAAATGTGCAAAGTAATAAATATACAGGGGCAAAACAATGAGAGACCCTATCTCAATTACAGAGGAGGGCTAAGGCTGCCACCTGAAGTTGTCCTCTGCTCTCCACACCCATATACACCTGCCAGGAATATGCACATGAAAATAGCACACACACACACACACACACACACACACAGAGAGAGAGAGAGAGAGAGAGAGAGAGAGAGAGAGAGAGAGAATCAGAGACAGAGAAAGAGAGAGAGAGACAGAAAGACAGAGAGGAGAGGGAAGGATGAGGGGGAGACTAGAGAATAGGAAAATAAAGGAGATATGAAAAAGAAACAAAAGGAAACTAACCACTAGAGAGCCATTTCTTGTTTTTCCTTGTAAGAGACATTACAGGTTGCTTGTACGAACTATGGTGTTTGTGGATCTTGCCATGTCATTCTTAAACATTCTTATGGGTTGGAATTGACACTTTCTGTAGATTTAATCATGCAAAAAATATATTTGTTCATAAAGCAAACATAACCCTAGCAACGAGTGATCAGCAGTGTCCTTCCTCTCCTGATTAAAAGTGAAAAAAGCTTAGATCAAATCAGTGGGGTTAGCATACACATTTTAATTCCTGAAAACCCTTGGCATCTTAGCAAAGTTTAAAGTAGCATTATCTGAGTCTACAACGGGGAATTGGGAGGTAAGTGTATGTACACTGCAATATCTCTAAGGGTTTAAATATTAAAGAATTTCCTTCAGATCTGAGGTTGGGAACCACTTGATTTATGTTAATGATAGTGTGCACTTAGGGTTTTAGAAAAAGATTTTATTACTATCTAAAAGAAGCACTATATTAAGCCTACAAATTAGCTTCTGTTCTTTTTAGAATTTAATTATCTTTATGTAGAGCAAGAGTCCAGGAGGCCAGGGGCTAAGTTTTACCTTTCTAAATGAAAGCTTGAATAGGGAGAGTGATAGCCACAAGCTACACAGTTTTCAATGCAGAGTCCCTTCAAGCCAATGTGGATGCTACAAAAAGCAAATCATGGGCTCCTCCTTCATCAGCAGACAGAAAAACCCATTTTTTGTTAACTTTTGTTACTGCTTTCATCCTTCTTAGAATGTAACCAGTGAAACTAAAGTTAACTTTTATGTCCTTGCTTTAAAGTTCTTTTGGGTTCTCAATTCTTACTTAAAAATATATTAGCACTATTGTCTCTTTCCAGGCCTCTGTAAATTCATGTCTTCATCCTTTGGGGGGCATAGTATGAGTTCACTGATTTAATAATTTTCATTTTTTTCATTTTTACCTTTTATTTTCTATAATTTATCCTTGATATTATTTTTTTAAGAAGAAATGGTAGAATCTGGGAAAGTGTTAGGATGATATACTTGTAAAATATATTTAAAGATATAAACTCAGTATTGGGAATAGTATTGAAGGTTTCTATGAACTACAACTAGCTTAGATTACCTGAAATTTTCATGGAGTAGGCAGGCTGTATAATATAAAATAGTTAAAGAGTTTCTCTTTCTCAAGAGTCTATGAAAAATATGCGATTAAATAATATTAGAACCACATTAAATAATTCTTACAAATTTTTCCTTTAATGAGTTACTAAATATACAAATATGTTAATGGATAATTTATAGTATCTACAAATTTCCCTTACTATGAAGCCAGTTAGTATCTTTAGACAAGTATCTACTACAGAATCCACTATATTATCATTTTAAGATACAATGGGTACGTCTTAAACATTGTTTGCATGTTAGGTTTATTATAACTACTGTGGCTGTTGCAAAAAGACAGACACAAATATTTATTTTTTTGTGTATGTGAAGATGAATCTAAAATTAAGTTGTTCAAAAATAAAATACTGAAAAACCAACAAAGTCTGTCTTTCAGTTGTTCCCCTACATGCAAATTTCTATATACAGTCTGCTATTATCTCACTCTTGGGAGTATATTTAACACTTATCAAAGTCAATATCTGCTAAACGCTAATGTAGGGGCTTTGAACAGACAGACTGTGCAGAGTGTTCATGGTGTTCTTACAACACTAGGCTCTACTATTTTAATTATTTTCCTGTTAAATGACTGAGACACATTCATTAAGGAGATGATTGCAGTGATGTTACTCATGATGATACGAAGTCCCCTTTGAGTTTCTCTCTAAAGTATCCACTTGGAAGTCATATCACTGCTGTTCCTTGGCTAACAGAAGAAATCAAGCTGAAGAAGTAAAGGGCATACACATGAGCCAGTGATTGTGACTGAGGAAATAAAAGAATAAGTCTAGTTAAAAGTTAACCCCATATAAACTGTTAGCCCATCTTTATTTCATTTTCTACATTTTATAGTTTGCACATTATTTTTTAAAATGTACGTTTTTCATCTTTTCTTATGTATCAATCAATTTAATAGATGATATTTCAAGCTTTACTCTTATCTCAATGGATATGTGTGCTTTAGAGAAAAATCATATTAGCAAATATACCTTCAAATGTTAGAGAATAATTTGTGTGTTAACATAAGATAATAAGAGCATTCATCTACTAAGATGAGTTATCTATAAGCTATTGTTAAGTTTATCCTCAGTGCAATAGTCTACAAGAATTCCAAGGTAGCTGGATAACTTTTTCTTTACACAATCTGTTTCAGAGAGATAAAACATATTTGTATGAAATTATCATTTTGTATTATGGAATATATATTAAAGAGGGATGGAAATAAAATGATACAGAAATTCAGTGGTGGATCTTCTGTCAGTCAAGTTAATGTTATTTCAAAATATCTTGTGGCCTCTGTGTTACAAGGTGTGTAGCTGAATGACCTTATATTTGGAACACCTTTATAATTCTGTCACATGGTTTGTGAAATAACATTTTATTTTATATAATCCTCATGTTTAAGCAAACAGATATGTTTTAAAATTCTTTTTGTATATTATGAAGGCTGTTGTACTTTGTTCCAGTTACCATAATTTCTGGTCGAAGTGTGAAATGATTCTAATTTTTATGTTCTTTTGTTTGATATGCCTTATTTTTTCCCTGAGGTTGTTTTTCCAAGGTATTTACTTTTCTTTTGCATTTAGGCAATTTTGAATCAGTTGAATACTGTCTTGTCTATTCTGTCTTTTGTTGGTCTTTTTTAATATATAAATTTATATTACCAAAGAAGGGGAATTTTGCTGCTGCCTCAGATAATTTTATCTACCTTTTCATTCATTCTTCTTCTGTAACTAAACTTGTGTTTTGAGTCCTCTTAATACTTCCCTACAAGGCAAACTTTCACACACTTTCTTCTTCCAAATATGTATAATACAGCTGTGTGAGACAACTGTGATGTAAATCATGACATGCACACATATTGCAATAAGAATTCTAAATATATTATAAATAGACACATACTATTGTAATTATAATACATAGTATAACTTATCCATGTCTATGTCTATATACTAGCACTTATCCTTTTCAGTCTGGAAATTTTCTATGCTGGTCACTAAATTTCTCAATGAAGTCTGCTACTTCGTAGGTAAAGTAATGGAACAATGAATTAAGAAGAAAAATATCAGGCTGAGTTAGTGTTTACACTAGTAACCCAAAACTATGTTTTCCAACTCCACCCTAAACAAATTCATTGAAGGCTAGGATTTTAAGTTATCATGGCACATGAGATGTTGTAATTCCCTCCCATTTATTTAAAACAATCTTCAATTCAGGACAGCAGAGCACCTAGGTTATAGATAATATGAGTTGTGTGGAAAGATGTTAGGGTGACATATTGTATGGTAAGCTCAACCCAGACTAGTCTGCTACAAAGAGGTGAGTGTTCCATTGCACTGACAGTTGTCTGAATGACAGAAAAGCCCTGACTTCTTCACTCTGGAGTACTTTTCTGATTTACTGTTCTCATGCTAAGCAAATAGTGGCAAGGTTGTAAATTGATTCTTCTTGCTAGCCTGGTGAAACACATGGACCCCTTACCAGAAAATACTGTTAAAAGCACAAAATACAACATATAAGATTATAATAAAAACAGTTATATTTTAATATAATTATAAAACATTTTTAAAGTAGAAATTTAAAATGTAGTTCAATATGTGCTTCTTTATTAATATTAAATAAAAGTTCCAGCAGTGGATCTAATCAAAATTGCAGTTTTAAAGTAGGAAGGCATGTATGTACACTGCATTTTGAAATATATGCCACAGCAACAACATTTGGCATTAAGCGTTTTTTTGTGATAGGCTAATTAATATTAGTGTAGTTTGTTGTCTTCTTTTGCTTTAAAAGAAATATAAAATTTCTACTGAAGTTTAATTAGTAATGATGCAATATTTTCTCATTAAACTTCACAGTCACCTTAAAATTTTATTAATAAATCTTTGTTTAAAACCCCCAATTTAGGATTTCCTGTTGCCTGTAAAATATAGGACTCTCAGCTACTACTCCAGCGCCACATCTGCCAGCATGCCACCATACTCCCTTTCATGATGATAATGGACTAAACATCTGAAACCTAGCACCTATATGCCATGGCAAACACCATGGAGCTTGGAGGACAATTTATGGGAGTGATTTCTTCCCTTCTGCCATGGGGTGTGTCCCATGGATGGAAATTAGATGGCTGTGCTTGGCAGCAAGCTCCATAACCATCTTGCCAGGCCAGAAAAGCAGCTTGGACAGTAAACTCCATGAGAGCAGGAGTAAATCCAGACCAGGGACATTTGCAGAAGCAGAACTGGGCCAGGGACCTAGGCCAAAGCAGGCCTGAGGTGGTGAGATCCATGGGAGAGAGACTGAACCAACTAGCTAGGCTGGCGTGGGCCTGAGGAAGCAAGCTCAACTGGAGCAGGAGCAGATCCAGTCCAGAGACATTTGAGGACCAGGACTGAGCCAGCAACCTGGGCCAGTGCAGAACTGAGACAACGAACTCCAGAGGAACAGGTACAGGGGAGCAACCACTGAGTGAGTGAGCCAAAGCCAGAGACTGCTGTGGGTCTGGACATGAATCTGAGACCTTCTAGGGAGTAGACCTAAGCCAGGATCCCTGTGGGTCTGGGCATGAGTCTAGGACCTCCAAAGAACTAAGCCTGAGCCAGGACCTCTGCAGTCTTGGAAAGAATCTGGGACCTCTGAGGAAGTAGGCAGGAACCAGAGATTTCTGTTGGTCTAGGCATGAGTCTGGGACCTTTGAGGTTGTAGGCCTGAGCCAGGACCTCTGTGGGTTCAGGCGTTGGTCAAGGACATCAAAGGGAATAGGCAGGAACCAGAAACTTCTGTGGGTCCAAGTGTGAGTTTGGGCCAGGACCTTTGTGGGTCTGGGCACACCCAAGCCTGGGAACTCCGAGGGAGTAGATCAGAACCAGAGACCTTTGCAGGACCAACCCCAAGCCAGGGACCTCTGCAGGAACAGATCCAGACCTGGTAAATTTACAGAAACAGGTCTGAGCCAACAACCTAGGCTAGAACAGTCCTGAGACAGCAAACACAAAGGGAGTAGAGCAAAGAGGGGGAGTACGGAGCAACCTCCAGGTACATAGAGTGACCAATGGGGTAACTAGAACCATGGCACTGACTGTACCATGAGGAACAACCAACCATCTGAGCCTTGGATTCACTGACACCTAGAAGATAAATCAGCAGAATCACAGACAGCCCAACCACAGCTAACAACACAAAGAGCAACACGACACCAGAAAAACCTAAAGACCCTACAACAGCAAGACTTGAACAAACAAATATAGATGAAGCAGAAGAAAATGACCTAAAAAAATAACTTCAGGACAATGTTTGAAACTCTTAAAGAGGAAATAAGAAATTCCCTCAAAGAAATGGAGGAAAAGACAAACAAAAATTGGAAGACATCAGCAAATCCCTTTAAGAAAACCAAGAAAAAGCAATCAAATATATGAAAAACTATTGAGAGTTGAAAACTGAAATAGAGACAATAAAGAAAACAGGAGCTGAGGGAATTATAGAAACAGAAATCATGAGAAAATGATCAGGAACCATAAATGCAAGCACAAACAGCAGAATACAAGAGATGGAAGAGAGTATCTCAAGTGCTGATGTTACAATAGAGGAAATAGACTCTTTAGTCAAATAAAACATTAAATCTAACAAAAGTTTAACCCCAAATATACAGGAAATATGGGACACTATGAAAAGGCCAAGCATAAGAATCAGAAGTTCAGTTCAAAAGCACAGAAAATATATTTAACAAATCATTGAAGAAAACTTTCCAAACCAAAAGAAAGATATGCTTATGAAGATAAAAGAAGCTTACAGAACACTACACACACTGGATCAAAAAAAAAATGTCCCCTCACCACATAATAATCAAAACACTAGACACACAAAATAAAGAAAGAATATTAAGAGCTGCAAAGAAATTAACATATCAGAATTACACCTGACTTCCCATTGGAGACAATGAAAGCCAGAAGGTTGTGGTCAAGCATTATGCAGACATTAAGAGACCATGAATGCCAGCCCAGACAACTATACCAGCAAAACTTTTAATCACCATAGAAGGGCAAAACAAAATATTCCATGACTAAACCAGACTCAACCAATACCTACTCACAAACCAATTCCTACACAAAATACTAGAAGGAAAACTCCAACCCAAGGAAGTTGACTACATCAACAAAAACACAAAAAATTGAAAGTCTCATAGCAGCAAATTCAAAAAAGGGAAAAATGCACAAATTAATATCACCAACAATGAAAACTAAATTAACAGGAGCTAGCAATCACTGCTCATTAATATCCCTTAATATAAATGGACTCAGCTCACCTATAAAAAGGCATAGCCTAACAGATTGGATACAAAAACAGAATCCATCCTTCTTCTGCATACAAGAAACACATCTCAACCTCAAAGACATAGTAAAGGTTTGGGAAAAAAATATCCAGTCAAATGGACCTAAGAAACAAACTGGTATAGCCATCCTAATATCTAACAAAATAGACTTCAAACTAAAATGAATCAAAAGAGACAAAGAAGGACATTCACAGGAAAAATCCATCAGGAGGAAATCTCAATACTGAACAACTATGCCCCAAATACCAGGGCACCCTCATATGTAAAAGAAACACTCCTAAAGCTTAAATCATACACTAAACCCACACAATAATAGTGGGAGACTTCAACACTCCACTCTCTCCACTACAGGTCAGTCAAACAAAAAATAAAAAGAGAAATAAGGGAAATAACAGATGTTATAACTTAAATGGACTTAATAGCATACATATACAGGATATTCCATCCAAACATAAAACAATATATGTTCTTTTCAGCACCTCATGCAACCTTCTCAAAAATTGAACATATACTCAAAACAAACCTCAACAAATACAAAAAACTGGAATAACCCCGTGTATCTTATCAGATTACCATGGTTTAAAACTGGAAGTCAACAGCAATACTAATTCCAGAAATGTGGCAGACGCCATGCTTCTCCAGCCCAAGATGGACACTGATTAGACTCATGCCAGTAAGCCACATCCTCATGGTGAATACAGATTATTAGAAATGGGCTGAATCAAGATGGAAGAGTTGGCCAAGAAGAGGCTAGAACTAATGGGCCAGGCAGAGTTTAAATGAATACAGTTTCTGTGTAATTATTTCAGTGGCTGGGAGCTGGGCGGAAGGATGCAGCCCACACGCCTCTTACTACACAGAAAGCCCACAAGCACATGGAAATTAAACAATGCTCACCTGAATAATCAATGAGTCAAGAAAGAAATAAAGGGAGAAATTAAAGACTTCCTGATAGTCAATGAAAATGGCCACACAACATACCCAAATTTATGGGACACAATGAAAGCAGTGTTAAGAGGAAAGTTCATAGCAAAAAATGCCTACATAAAGAAGCTGGAAAAATTCCACACTAGTGAATTAATGAAACATTTGAAAACTTTAGAACAAAAAGAAGCAAACTCACCTAAGAGAACCAGACAGCAGGAAGTAATCAAATAGAGAGCTGAAATCAATAAAACAGAAATAAAGCATACAATACAAAGAATCAATGAGACAAAGAGTTGGTTCTTCAAGAAAATCAACAAGATAGACAAACCTCTATCAGAACTAACCAAAAGGCAGAGAGAGAGAATATTCAAATTAACAAAATCAGAAATGAAAAGGGGGACAAAACAACAGA
This sequence comes from Ondatra zibethicus, assembly GCA_004026605.1. Classification (NCBI taxonomy): domain Eukaryota; kingdom Metazoa; phylum Chordata; class Mammalia; order Rodentia; family Cricetidae; genus Ondatra; species Ondatra zibethicus. The sequence goes on along the minus strand of PVIU01003898.1, from coordinate 60,781 downwards.
TACTGGAGGAAATACAGAGAATCATCAGGTCATATTTTGAAAACCTGTACTCCACAAAATTGAAAAACTTAAAGGAAATGGACAACTTTCTGGATAAATATCAATTACCAAAATTAAATCAAGACCAGATAAGCAAATTAAATAGACCTATAACTGCTGAAGAAATAGAAACAGTCATCAAAAGTCTCCCAACCAGAAAAAGCCCAGGACCAGATGGTTTCAGCTCAGAATTCTACAAGATTTTCAAATAACTATTATCAATACTCCTCAAATTATTCCACACAACAGAAACAGAAGGAGCATTACCAAAGTGTTTTTATGAAGCTACAAATACCCTGATACCCAAACCACAGAAAGACATTATTAAGAATGAGAACTAAAGGCCAATCTCTCTCATGAACATTGATGCAAAAATACCAAATAAAATACTGGCAAATCAAATCCAAGAACACATCAGAACCATCATCCACCATGATGAAGTCGGCTTCATCCCAGATATGCAGGGATGGTTCAACATAGAGAAATCTGTCAACGTAATCTACCATATAAACAAACTAAAAAAACTAAAACCACATGATGCTGTGGTTATAAAATAAAACACATTAGATGCTGAAAAAGCTTTGGACAAAATACAACATCCCTTCATGATAAAGGTCTTGGAGAGAGCAGGGATACAAGGAACATACCTAAGCATAATAAAGGCAATATACAGCAAGCCAACAGCCAACATCAAACTAAATGGAGAGAAACTCCAAGCAATCTCCCTGAAATAAGGAACAAGAAAAGGTTGTCCACTCTCTCTATATCTATCCAATATAGTTCATGAGGTCCTATCTAGAGCAATAACACACCAAAAGGAGATAAAGCAGATACAAATAGATAAAGAAGAACTCAAATTCTCACTATTTGCTGATGATATGATACTTGACATAAGCGACCCCAAAATTCTACCAAGGAACTTCTACAACTCATAAACACATTCAGTAATGTAGCAGAGTACAAGAGTAACCCCAAAAAATCAGTAGCCCTCCTGTACACAGATGATAAATGGGCTGAAAAGAAATCAGAGGAATATCTCCCTTCACAATAGCCACAAAGAGCATAAAATATATCAGAGTAACTCTAACCAAACAAGTGGATGACTTGTATTACAAGAACTTTAAATCTTTGAAAAAAGAAATTGAAGAAGACACCAGAAAGTGGAAGATCTCCCATGCTCTTGGGTAGGTAGAATTAACATAGTAAAAATGGCAATCTCACCAAAAGCAATCTACAGATTCGATGCAATGCCCATCAAAATCCTGGCAAAATAATTCATAAACCTCAAAAGAATGATACCCGACTTCTTATGGAAAAGCAAAAGTCTCAGGAGAGTCAAAACAATCATGTACAATAAAAGAACTTCTGGATGCATCACAATCCCTGACTTCAAATTCTACTACAGAGCTACAGTACTGAAAACAGCCTGGTATTGGCATAAAAACAAACAGGAGGACCAATGAAACCGAATTGAAGACCCGATATTAATCCACACACCTTTGAACACCTGATTTTTTGATAAAGAAGCAAAAAATATTAAATGAAAAAGGAAAGCATATTTTACAAATGGTGTTGGCATAACTAAATATCAACATGTAGAAGAATGAAAATAGACCCATATGTATCACCATACAAAAACTCAAGTCAAAATGAATAAAAGACCTCATCATAAAGCCAGCCACACTGAAACTTATAGAAGAGAAAGTGGGAAGTACACTTGAATACATTGGTACAGGAGACCACTTCCTAAATATAATCCCAGCAGGATAGATACTGAGAGAAACAGTTAATAAATGGCACCTCCTGAAACTGAAAAGCTTCTGTAAAGCAAAAGACATGGTCAACAAGACAAAAGTGACGACCTACAGAATGGGAAAATATCTTTACTAACCCCGCCTCAGACAGAGGTCTGATTTCCAAAATATACAAAGAACTCAAGAAATTGGTAATTAAAAGAACAAATAATCCAATAAAAAAATGGAGTACAGACCTAAACAGAGAGCTCTCAACACAAGACTCTAAAATGGCTAAAAGACACTTAAGAAAATGCTCAACATCCTTAGTCATCAGAGAAACGCAAGTCAAAACAACTCTGAGATTCCATCTTACACCTGTAAGAATGGCCAAAATCAAAAAGACTGATGACAATTTATGCTGGAGTGGTTGTGGGGTAAAGGGAACACTTCTGCATTGCTGGTGGGAATGCAAGCTGGAATAGCCCCTTTGGATGTCAGTGTGGGGATTTTTCAGAAAATTAGGAAATGAACTTCCTCAAGACCCAGTAATACCACTTTTAAATGTATATCCAAAGGTTGTTCAATCGTGCCATAAGGACATATACTCAACTATGTTCATAGCAGCTTTGTTTGTCATAGCCAGAACTCGATCAAAGTTTGGATAAGGAAAATGTGGTACATTTACATAATGGAGTACTACACAGCAGAAAGAAATAACAACATCTTGAATTTTGCAGGCAAATTGATGGAGCTAGAAAACATTATTTGAGTGAGGTAACCCAGACCAAGAAAGAAAATTATCAAATGGACTCACTCATAAGTGGTTTTTAAACATAAAGCAGAGCAAACCAGCCCACAAATCACAATCCCAGAGAACCTAGACAACAATGAGGAGCCTAAGAGAGACTTACATGGATCTAATCTAAATCAGAAGTAGAAAAAGACAAGATCTCCTGAGTAAATTGGGAGCATGGGGATCTTGGGAGAGCGTTGACAGGTAGGAGAGAGGCAGGGAGGGGAGCAGAGAAAAATGTACAGCTCAATAAAAAAATAAAAGATTATAATAAAAATCCCTAATTTATGCCAAGATAATATTAATACTTTGTAGACTTTTTACATTCTAATGAATACTGGCTCCATTCCCTGAAATATATACATTATACCCTATCTTGATCTGTCTAAATAGAAGTTTGTTAAAATAAGAATATCCTTTAATAGATCAGTAAATGAACATTTTATATAAATAAGTGCTTATATAAGTAGATGGCAGTAATTGCAGTTTATATAGCAAATAGTGAAACTAAAGGACAAATCATAGATTTTAAAATCATTAAGCATCCAATCACTGCACTAAGTAATGCACATATATAAACTTTTTTTGTAATACTTTATAAATACATTCAGGTTGAAAAAGTAGTGATTCTTTAAAATAAAAATAATAAATATAGAACACCTGTCCTTAGTTTTTAATTTTGTTCTTTTCAACACACACATATGCAACAAGCAACATCTGGTGATTGTTGCAATTCAAGAAAATATTCTTTCTAAATAGTCCCATGATAGAGTGTTAGTCCTCTTAAACTGCAACATTAAAAATATATATTTTTTTTCAAGAGATCACAGAGCAATTGCCCCATAAGAAGAGTGAATGAAAAGTAGGATTATCTCCATTGGCTGACAAATGCCTTGGGTCAGTAAGATTTCATAATTGCACAAAAGCTAGAAAAGAAGGAAAACATTCAGAATCAAACTCACTCTACTCAACCACATGTAGATATGTCAAGAATGATCTCACACCAAAAGGTCATAGGCTGGTGCTACTATTGGTTACTGATTACTATATGTTCAATGCAAGCAAGAGTAGGGGATTCAGAACACTCATTTCAAAGGAGTCTTAGGAAAGATAAGTGTGTAAAGAGCTATATAGGGGATTGAGATTTATCATTAAGAAATTATAGTATTTGTCCTAAGTCTTGGTGGTTAGAAAGGCTCTCAGTAAGAAGTGATAGAAAGACTATTGGTGGAATTCCACTGTTCTGGTGCAGTCCTCAGAGCGATTAGCAGGTGAGTGATCTGCCTGCCAGCTGGACTGCCACCATCCCCACATTCTATTCTCCCAAGACTCACTCCAGTGCCCAGCGGCTTCCATGTCATCATCCACTCCTCAGCCATCCCTTCCCCACAACTCTAATGGATTCCATTGGTCCAGTTACAGCTCACACCAGTCAGAAGAACAGGTGAGTGACCTGCTTCACAGCTGAGCTGCCCTACTCCCTAGACCTTCATCTCCAGGGCATAGTCCCTTGCTCATCGCCCCTGAAGCTTTCTGAAAGGCAAAGCTAGTCATTGGAACCTCATAAAAGACACTATATGCTAACTTAATGCTAACTTCTTAAAGCCTGCTCTCAAAGCCCAGACTGAACTCCTTGCTCTGAGCTCAATATTATGGCCTACAAACTCTAGAAGAAGACTTGGGCTTTATCAGAGAACAAGATGGAACTAGGGGCACAAGTCCTTAAAAATCCCTGTGGAGACACAGTACTGGACCTTAATACTAGCCTATAACCAGAACCGTTGGGAAATTATGCCAGAAGACCAGAAAAGAAATAGAAAACAAAGAACAAAACTCATATCCAAAAAAGATAAACACAGGAATCAACACCTAGACCAATAATCCCAAATCTCAATGCCCAAATGCCAGTGTACAAACACAGTCAACAAGAAAAGGTGCTATATGGTACCACCTGAATCCAGTTATCCTATGACAGCACCTGAACATCCCAGTGATGCAGCTGAAGCACAAGAAAATGACGTTACGACCAACTTTATGAAGATGATAGTGGTCCTTAAGAAAAAATGAAAAAAAAACTCTTACAAAAATAGAGTAAAAGACAAATATTTGGGAGGAAATCAATAAATCCCTTAAAGAATGGCAAGAAAACCAAAGAGGGAACAAAACGAATATACAGTTGAAGGAAAGGGTTCAACTTGAAAATGAAAATAGAAGCAATAAAGAAAGCACAAACTGAGCAAATTCTGGAAATGGAAAATTTGGGTAAGCAAACAGGAACTGCAGGTGCAAACATGACCAACAGAAAAAGAGATGGAAGAGAGAATCTCATGTGTTTAAGATATGGTAGAAGAAATATATTCATTGGTCAAAGAAAATGTTAAATTTGAAATATTCCTAACACAAAACAGGCAAGAAATCTAGGACATGGTGAAAAGACCAAACTTAAGATAAATAGAAATAGAAAAAGGAGAAGAATAAAGTCTATTTAATAAGACATTAGAAGAAAATTTTCCCAACCTAAAAAATAACATGCCTACAAACATACAAGAAGCTAACAGAATATCAAATAGATTGAAACAGAAAAATGTCCCCTTACCACATAATAATCAAAACACTAAACATACAGAATAAAAAAAATATTAAAAGCTGCAAAGGAAAAAAGCCAAGTAACATACAAAAGCAGACCTATCAGAATCACCTAACTTCTCCGTGGAGAGTCTAAAAGCTAGAAGTGTCTGCATAGACGTCTTGCAGATTCTAAGACATCACTGATGCCAGCCAGACTACTATAACCCTTAAAACTTTCCATCACCATAGGCAGAAAAAGCAAGATATTTAATGTCAAAGTCAAATATAAACTCTATATCCACAAATTCAGTCTTATAGAAGATTCTAGAAAGAAAACACCAACACAGTAAATTAATTACACCCAAGGAAACACAGACAATTGATAATCTTACACAAGCAACATCCAAAAAAGGGAAACACACACAAAATACCACTACCACAAAACCCAAAAATAGCAGAATTAACAATCACTGATCGTTGATATCTCTCAATGTCAGTGGGATCAACTCTCCAATGAAAAGACACAGGGTAACAAAATGGTATGAAAACAGGATCCATCCTTCGGCTGCATATAAAAAACACACCTCAATATCAAAGATATACATTAACTCAGAGTAAAAGGTTAGAAAAAGATTTTCCAATCAAACAGAATTAAGAAGCCAGCTGTTGTAGCTATATACAAAATAGACATCAAACAAAAATCAACTCAAAGAGAAAGAAGGACATTCCATACTCATCAAAGGAGAAATCCACCAAGATGATGTTTCAGTTCTGACCATCTATGCCCCAAATACAAGGGCACCCACATTTGTTAAAAAAAAAAGGAAAAAAATTAAAATTAGTAATGCTTAAATTAAATCATACATACATAGTACTATTTGCCTGCATAAGGAATTTGGAGAAATCTCATGCTAATGACTTCACAGCTCTAGAACCAAAGGAGGCAAACACACCCAAATGGAGTAGATGACAAGAAATAAACAAATTGAGGGCTAAAAATCAATAAAATAGAAATAAAGAGAATAATACAAAGAATTAGTGACAAAGAGTTGGTTCTTTGAAAAAAATCAACAAGATAGACAATGAATGCCTTATGCAAGCTTACTAAAAGACAGAGAGAGAATATCAAAATTTTAAAACTCAGAAACAAAAAGTGGCCTATAACAACAGACACTGAGAAAATCCCAAGAATCACTAGATCATTTTTCAAAAACCTGTACTCCACAAAATTGGAAAATCTAAATAAAATGGGCAAATTTCTTGATAGATACCATATACGAAAGTTTAATCAAGATCAGATAAACAATTTAAACAGACCCATAACCCCTAAGGAAACAGAAGCAGTAATCAAAACCCTCCCAACCAAAGAAGAAGAAGAAGAAGAAGAAGAAGAAGAAGAAGAAGAAGAAGAAGAAGAAGAAGAAGAAGAAGAAGAAGAAGAAGAAGAAGAAGAAGAAGAAGAAGAAGAAGATTACCAGACTTTCAAAGAAGACATACTACCAATACTCCTCAAATTAGTTCAAAAAAATAGAAACAGAGGGAATGTTGTCAATTTTTTTTATAAGGCCACAGTCACCCTGAATCCCAAACCATAGAGAAACTGTTTCAAGAGAATTATACACCAGTTTCCTTCATAAGCATCATTGTAAAAATAATTCAATAAAATACTGGGAATTTGAGTCTTAGAACATACCAGAAGTATCATTCATCCTAAGGAGGCTTTAACCCAGAGATGCGGTGATGGTTCAATATATGATAAAGTATCAATGTAATTTACCATATAAACAAACTTTTAAAAAAAAGACAAGATCATCTCGTCAGATGCTGAAAAAATGTTTTGACAAAATCTAACACCCCTTCATGTTAAAAAGTCTTTGAGAGATAAGGGATACAAGGTACATACTTAAACATAATCAGAGTAATATACTTAAGAAGACAGCAAACATCAAATTAAGTGGAAAGAAACTCAAAGCAATTTCACTAAAATCAGGAACAAAACAAGGCTTTTCACTCTCATCCTATCTATTCAAAATAGTACTTCGAATTCTAGCTAGGGCAGTAAGACTACAAAGATCATGGTAATACAAACTGGGAAGGAAGAAGCCAAAGTATCACTATTTGCAGATGATGTGATAGTATACATAAGTGAACCCAAGAATTCTACCTGGGAACTCTTACAACTGATAAACAACTTTAGCAAAGTGCCGGATACAAGATTAACTCAAAAATTCAATAGCTCTACTGTCTGTATTCAAAGGATAAATGTGCTGAGAAAGAAATCAGGAAAACAACACCCTTCACAATAGCACAGATAATATACAGTATCTTGGTGTAACTCTAACCAAACAAGTGAAAGACCTGTTTGAAAAAAGCTTCAAGTCTCTGAAGAAAGAATTTGAAGAAGATATTAGAAGATGGAAGATCTCCTATGATTTTTCATTGGTAGGATTAACATTGTAAAAATGGCCATCTCATCAAAAGCAATCTTCTGATTCAATGCAATCTCCATCAAAAGTCCAACACAATTTTTTTTGCAAATCTAGAAAGAATAATATTTAACTTCATATGGAAAAACAAAAAACCCCAGGATATCTGAAAAATTCCTGTATTTTCAGAATTATCACCCTTATGGATTTGAGCTCTGCCATAGTAATAAAAACAGCATGGCATTGACATAAAATCAGACAGTTGAATGAATGGAATCAGTTTGAAGACCAAGACATAATCCAACACACCTATGCACACCTGATTTTTAATAAAGCAGCAAAAAATTATACAACGGAAAAAATAAAACATCTTCAGCAAATGGTGCTGAAATAACTGGATATGGACATGTAGAAGAATCCAAATAGATCAATATGTAACACCATTCATTAAATCAAGTCCAAGTGAATTAAAGATCTCAACATGAATCCAGTTACAATTAACCTGAAGATAAAGAAAAGAGAAAACGGGAAATAGCCTTGAACTAGTTGTAAAAGGTTCCTGAATATAATGCCAGTAGCACACAACACTAAGATTGGCAATTAATAAATGGGACCTAATGAAACTGAAAAGATTCTGAAGGCAAAGGACATTGTCAGTAAGACAAAACCACAGTCTACAAAATGGGAAAGTAGCTTTACCAATCCCACATCTGACACAGGGCTAATTTCCAAGATATATAAAAAACTCAAGCAACTGGACTCAAAAAAAGTGATCCAATAAAAAAAAAAACGGGGTATAGATAGAATAAGAGAATTCTTATCAGAAGAATCTCAAATGGCTATGAATCACTTAAAGAAATGTTCAACATCCTTAACCACCAGGGGAATGCAAATCAAAATGACTCTGAGATTTAAGATCTAGCTATATCAGTTTTGGGAATATACCCAAATGATATTCAATTATATCACAAGGACACTTGCTTAACTATTTTCATAGCAGCTTTATTCATAATTCCAAGAACCTGGAAACAATGCAGATTTCCTTCACCTGAAGAATGGATATAGAAAATGTGATACATTTACACAATGTAGTATTTCTCAGCTGTTAAAAACAATGGCATCATAAAATTTGAAGGCAAATGGATGGGACTAGAAAAAAATCATCCTGGGTGAAGTAACCCAGACCCAGGAAGAAAATATAATATATATCCACATTTAAGTGGATATTAGATGTAACATAAAGGATATCCATGCTACAATCACAGATTCAGGGAGGCTCAGTATCAAGGAGGGCTCAAAGTGGGAGACATGGATATGCCTAAGAGGAAATAGAAGAGATTTTGTGGTTGGACTGGGAGTGAGTGGAGGGAGATGGGAGCATGAGGGATCAGGTTGTGGGTGGTTGGAGGGGAAGGGTTCCAGAAGAGATGACTGGAAAGGGGGACATTTCAGGATGAGATAGGAACCTGGTGCAATGGAAACTCCCAGGAATCTATAAGTATTACCCGAGATAAGACTCCTAGCAACAGGGAACACGCAGCCTGAACTGGCCATGTGTTCCAGTGGATGGGTTGGGATTCCAGATAGTCATACAACCTCTGACATACAGTCTTTCTTGCTTATGGGATGTGGTGGGGTAGAGATTGCTCAGTGATTGTGGGAGTAGCCAACCAATAACTGGCCCAGCCTGAGACCCATGTCATGAGATTTAGTCCACCCCTGACACTGCCTGGAATGCTAGGACCCAAAAGCTGGATGACCCAGAAACAGGATAGAACCAAATATTATTGGGGAAAAATAATGTCAACATAATAATGCCTAATAATATTCTGCTATACTCATAGAGTGGTTACTACTCCAGTAACTGACAGAAACAAATGAAGAGACCCGCAGTCAAACATTAGCCTGAGCTAGGGGAATCTTGCTGAAGAGAGAGAGGGAGAAAGAATTGTATGAGCCAGAAGATGGCATCACAAGAAACCCCACAGAAACAGCTAATCTGGGTTCATAGAAGCTCACATAGTCTCAACTGACACCCTGGAAGTGTACATGGGACCGACTTATGTGACAGTTAGGTAGTTTTGTCTACTCAAGACTCTCTGAAGTGTGAGCAAGCACTGTCCCTAACACTTTGACTGAATTTTGGAAGCTATTTCTCATATTGGGTTTCGTTGGCCAGTCTTAATACAAGGGAAGATTCTTAGTTTTATTGCAACTTGTTATGACATACTTTGATGATATCTATGGAAGCCTTGCCTCTTTCTAAACAGAAACAGAGGATAAATGGAATTGGGGCGAGGGTGAATGGAAGGAGGGGGGGAACTGTGGTCAGAATGCAAAATAAATAAAAATATTCAATTAAAAACTGATAGACTTTTTGGTAAAATGTAAATAACATTGCATACAAACAAGAGGATAGAGACAGAGACCCACATTCACATCAGATTTTTAATGATTCTTAAAAGAAATTTTGATAGAGGCTTAGAAAGACTGAGTTATAGAATGACAATTCTAATAACAATATGAAAGGTCCCATGGAAAAGAAAAAAAACAACCAGTGAGAAAGAACGCCTAGAAAGAAATTGAAAGGTAATGTATGAAACTATGTTGGTTGTGAAAGTTCTCCTAGAATAAAATTTAAGATTACAAAGACACTCAATATAGAACCTTTGTGTGCTAAAACAATGGCATGTGGGATGAGAGAGGAGACAGCCACCAGGGCACCAGCAGTACTTGGTATGGTTGGTGAGCTAAGATGACATTTCCAGAAATAGGAAATGAAGTACAGTAGGCTAGGGGAGTAATATGATTATTTCATTAGTCAATGGTGAAAATTCTAAGTGCTCATTAGAGATCTTCGTAAATGTGTTCCACAGAAAGTATGAAAAATGTTATTATACTGCAGAGAAGCCACTGAAAGCAGCTACAGTGGCTTGGATACTAGAGTCACATGGACAGAAGGCAAGAGTCTAAGAATAGATGGCATAACAAGGGAAAGGAGCAGATAAGAGGAAGCTATACAATATGATGAAATTATAGGGAGACTTCAGTAAAAACCAGATAGGAAAAGATAAGGAATAAAATGTACTCATGCCCAGCACAAAGAAATACTAGACATTACCATGATACAAGGTTGGTTGAAATTTGTGGAAAATACAATGAGATAAAAGGGAAGCTATGTATCTTGTGATATTTATCAACTCTGTCTATTTTATAGAACTGATGCCTAAGAAACTGAACAATTTCATTAACTTGGGCAATACTAACTCCCTTTTTGTGTTCAGTTATGGGGATAGAACAAGACTGTCACACTTTGAGCAATCAGTATAAGGTAAGAAACTGGATAAGAAAAGCTAATTTTAAGTTTTGAGAGAGATTTGAAGAACTGTGAAACTGAAGGAGAAGCAAGGACATGATTTATTTATATTAGGATAAAGAAGAATTTAACAGTTTTTGACCTTTTGAACCAGCAAAAGATGTAAGAAGTAAGTAGGCAGAGTCCCAGCAGAGAAAAGAAGCCTGTAACTGAGAACAAACATAGAAGTATCAAATGTAGAGAAAGCCAAGACTGGGATGTTTATTGAGAGGGAAACATACTGTGCTTTCTACTCCATTGGAATAGACTTAACCAGCTCTTCCAAGGTGGTAAGCAGTGGGAGAGCAGTGATGGCATCCAACTGCCCCAGTGATGAAAAATGCATGTTAAACTGGAAAAATAACAGGAGTTTGTATTCTGGAATGGGGCTAATGAAGTGAGACAGTTCTTGTAGACATTTGTTTATTTCTCACTTTGTTATGCGTATATATGTATGTATGACTACAATTCTCTCTCTCTCTCTCTCTCTCTCTCTCTCTCTCTCTCTCTCTCTCTGTGTGTGTGTGTGGGGGGGGAGTGATTTCTGTGAATTTATCTACTTATATAGTTTTGAGAAAAACTCTCTAGCCCAGACTGGTCTTGAACCTGGTCTAGAATGTAGATGAGGAAGACCTTGAGTTTTGATGTTCCTTCCTCTACCTGCCAAATAGTGAGATTAAGGACATTTACCACTTGACTTGATTTTATGGCAGTCCCAGATAGAGTCTTTTGCATGCTAGGCAATCATTGTATTAAATGAACTATGATTTCATTTGTTTTCTTTTTAATGTTAGCTATTGTGCCAATCTGAAAAACCACATCAGATAAATAATTATATATAATCTACTTAACATTGCTGTTTAAAGTTTCTGACCAAATGTAGGTTCACACAAGTATTTGTCATTTGAAGTTTCATTGATTTCAATTACTAACAAGGCTATCTCAACATGAGATATTTATGAATACTATTTTCTGGATATATATATATATATATATATATATATATCCAGCATACACTATTGTAACAGTATTTTCCTGTTTCTTGCCATTTTAGCAAAGATGTAGTATGTTATTTATACTGGGTCCTTTTCATTCATTAGTATTTGTATATTTTTCATATATATATATATATATATATATATATATATATCCACACAGTCACAGTCTATTCCTTAATCTGATATCACAAAAGTTAATCTGTAATGCTCAAAAGCTACTGGAGTTACTAGAAATGAATTTGAGGAAGTCAAGATAGCCAAGAACATATGGGTTGGATATGAATAGAAGTGTAAAACTATGTTTTGGAGAAAGAAGAAGTATTCAATAAAGAAATTCTCTAAATCAATACGAAGGAGAAAACTTGGGCTGGAAGCATGGCAATTTTTCCTGGCCAAAACTATCTGCAAAGCAGAATTTATTCTATATTGTACTATATGGCTACTGATACTTCCACTCTAGTACTAATATCCTAGTATTTTATGCATTGCCCATCTGAATTGATTCTGTTTTTCAGATTCCTTTTGCACTCTGGGGACTACCACTAATCATGCTCTTCAAGATAGAACCTTGATGGAATGGTTAATCTTGTACCCCACTGTTCATGTTCTGATAAACATGGCACTTGATTCCTCAGTTTTCTTTAGCATCAGTAGTATTCCCATTAATTCTTTCACTTTATGAGGTTAGTCTAAAAACTCAGACTCTATACCCCATTGTGTAGATGTAGCAGGGATGTATCTCTTAGAGACAAACACATAATAAGAAGGGACTATCAAAACACAGAATTCTAGCAGTGTCTAAATTTTTCAGAATTTAACTCATTTCTACAAATTGATCTTTATTTTATTAAATATCTAAATATATTTTCTTTTTAGTTATTGTTAATTAGGGCTTTTTGATTTTAATAACTAACATCAGTATTGCTTATTGCTTGTAGTTCAGTTGCATTAATTTTTCTGGGATATATGGAAAATAAATAAGTAATTTAGCAAGTTCTGATTCAGTATTTGTTATAATTAGGGTAAGGAAAAAGTTAAATATTTTGTGGTGCACATAGTAACAATGACAACCAAAATTTATAGCAATATTTTACCCAAGAGAACAAGTTCTACCCAAGCAATTTCCACTACAAATATGGCAAATACAAATAATACTTAATGTTTTATTACAATATATTAAACTGAATATTTACATGGAAGTCTTCCCGCAATTTTGCTAGAAGGTATTTGCTAAAAATTCTCATTTTCTTAATTTTATATTATCAGACTCTGCTCATTAAATTTACATTTTTGTAGAGGAACACACAGGCCAAAGCAGAGATATTTTGCCAAGAGAACTAGCTAATCTCATCTTTATTTTTTCAGATCACATCTTTCAATTTCTATCTTATAAACATCTCCAAAAAACATATAGTAGCATACACTATTGTAACAGTATTTTCCTGTTTGTTGCCATTTTAGCAAGGATGTAGTATGTTATTTAATACTGGGTCCTTTTCATTCGTTAGCATTTGTATATTTTTCCATTAAAATATACACGAAAAAATTACTTAAAATTGTATTTTCTATAATATCCATATGTGATAGTTTCCTTAAATAAATTCATTTTTAGTAGGTATCCAGGCAGGTGCATGCATATTAGTGAATTGTTGACTATATTGCTATGTGTATTACCAACAGGAATTCAACATGCCTGTTGGTTACTCCTTAGCCCTGGCTACTTTCATTATCTAGTCCCTCAATTACTTAGCTCTTTACATTAAAAACAATCATTATGCCAGTGTTATGCCTGCATGTATGTCTGTGCACCATTTGCATGATGCATGACCTGAAGATAGTTTCAGATCATGTGAAACTGAAGTTACAGATATATATGAGCTGCTATGTGGAGGTCTGGACTCAAACCCAGGTCCATTGGGGGAAAGAACAGCCAATACAATTAATTGTTGAGTTGCCCCTACTGTTCACATCTTAAGAGACCAGAATTATTTGAATGACAAACTCCCAATTTCATTCTATAAACTGAAAAGAAATACAAAAATCTGTAAAATTAAGACAGTTAATAATCCCCTAAAAATAAGTAAGACATAAAATCTTGGACATTTTAGAAAAATAATTTGACACTGATGTTTAGTATTCTATGATATTAAATAATTCCATTCCAAAGTAGGATGAGGACTGGTGCTCCTGCTCAGTGCTGTATCACTTGCCTAGTATACACAAGACACTGTGTGATCACCAGCACTGAAACCAAAGAAACAGAATGAACTTAATTTAAGGCTTATTATGGCAAAGTAGAGCCCACTTCACAGTCAGTGTTCCTAACTAAATGGAAGTGCTTGTGTTTTATTTTATCATGTCTTTTTTATAAATATGACCTGTGAATAGGAAGTTCCAGACTTCTGTTGAGATTGGAATTATTGTTTTCTATGTGATATTTTTATAAGATGGCAGACTAATTAAGCATTTTACAGAACTGTATAAAAATGATTATTCTTGAGTCCCTTTAGATGTCAGATGTACCCCACTATGTCCAAAGATAAAATGGTCTGGTGCTCATGTTATCTAAGGAAAAAAAACACTGTGAATAAGTCAAATTCTTCTGATTTCTGCTGAAGTCATGCAGTCTATAGAAATTTTCATTCGTATTTTGGGTGTGCTGTTTAATTTCTTAAATGATCAATAAAAATTTTTCCTTGGGCCCAATCATTTTGCAAGCAGATAGTCAATGTGAGCAATAAGACCAGTTCAAATGTGAACAACAGAAAAATGGAAAAGCTAAGAAGTGGTGACCATGGCAACAAGCACAAAAATGAATTCTAGAAAGCTAAAAACATCTGCAGTAAGTTTTATTCAAGTATTATTTCTTAAGTAGTGCACTTTGGAAACAATTAAGAGGATTCTTTTGTCAGAATTTGAAACTGAGCCACGGAGTAAAATAGAACAGACACTAACTCAAAGGGAGGCTTATTCTCCAACCTTCTCTACAGTGCTGCCATCTAGATGTATGCTGGGTAAGAGGAATATATGAGCATGGTTTGGCAATTGAACATTCTTAAATATTTTGGTTTCTACCAGTGTGGATCCTGGAAAAGTGTAACATATGGAAAAAAAGAAGGAAAGTAATATGAGAACAATGAGATAAA
The DNA here is from genome assembly GCA_004026605.1 of Ondatra zibethicus. Lineage (NCBI taxonomy): Eukaryota > Metazoa > Chordata > Mammalia > Rodentia > Cricetidae > Ondatra > Ondatra zibethicus. The sequence goes on along the minus strand of PVIU01003898.1, from coordinate 45,720 downwards.
ATGTCTGGATAGACAGAAGTTTTAAAGGGGGCTAAAACTCTGTGTGGGGAATCATTGTAAATTACTTCAATATAAACAAAAGTCACACAACATTTTTCCAAATTAGAATCACAAACAGAGAGCCAGACACCAGAGAGTTGTCAGAACTCAAGATGCTGGGAGTTCCAAACATGCTATTGCAGTTAAGTGATCTAGGAACACATTCTATTTATGAGGTATGAAAGCTATCTTTTATAATCTCTCATTTCAGATTTAATCTTGTTGTATTATGGGACTTGCATTTTAAAGGAAAGCATTTTATGAGTTGAGCAGATGGTTCTGTTAATATAACAAACTTGAGTTATTTAAACCTGCATCATTGTTTATACAGCAGTGATCTTAACTGCACCTCAATAAGGATATGAATAACATATTTTAATTACATTTAATGAAATGTCAGAAAACTATACATCGCCCAGATATGAGAAAATAAAATTAGTCCTACAGGTTCTTAAATTTAAATTATTGTGTAAACTACTTTTGATTTTTTTGCATAAATTGTTATTTTTATGAAAACTAAAAAGAGTATCAGTTAGCATCTAAATATGTTAAAATATTATAAAACATAAAAATGTTCTTGCTGTTTTCCTTTCATGTGAAAGTCTTACTCTTTTGCTCTTTATATGAATATATGTAAGTTTAAGAAAGGAGCATAGTAACAATGTTTAAAGTTAACAACTTGTCCTAGTTAGGATTATTATTGTTAGGATGAAACACCATGGCCAAAAGCAACTTGGGGAAGAAAGGATTTATTTGGCTTACACTTCTATAGCTTAGTCCATCACTGAAGGAAGTCAGGATAGGAACTCAAATAAGGTAGGAACCTGGAGGCAGGTTATGGAGGAATAGTACTGGTTTGCTCATCACAGCTTGCTCAGTCTGCTTTCTTATAGAACCCAGGACCACCAGCCCAGGTATGGTATCACCCACCATGGACTGGGCCCTTCCCCATTAATCACAAATTAAGAAAATGCCCTAAGTTAGATCTTATGAAGGCATTATCTTAACTGAATGTCCCCTCCTTTCAGATGAGTAGTTTGTGCCACGTTGACATAACAGTAGCTGGCACATAGCCAATAAAGATATAAATAAATTTCAACAAGTAACATAAATGGTTAAGCAATCAAATAATAATAATAGTGCACTCTAAATTACAATTTCCTGAACACCATACTTAATAGTTGTATATATAGTAAAATATGAAAAGCAAATTTTCCTCAGCCTCTCTGTATCTGGTGACCATAAAAGAACCTGTCAGTCATTCTGCTTCATAGGTGTAAGGATTACAGAGAGGTGCTAATGGAAGCATCTGGCTGGGTTCTTTCTGTCCTGAAGATTTACATTGTGAAGAAGAAGCCAGTTTTCTATAATTCCTTGTAAAATGTTCACAGGAGATTTGTGGGAACTGAGCATCTAATTTGTATTCATTTAAAACTGGAGTCTGTTCATGCAATTATGTGACATCATTTTCCTGTACTAAGCCTTTTAAAGACAGTCTCTCATAACGCATTTTATATTATTGTAATCATTTGTCTACATGCATGTTTATATAACACATAATTCAATACCTAAATATGCAGATATCACCAAAGAATTAAAACCAGGATACTCTGTAGGTGGTAAATCATTGCTATTTTTACTTTGTACAAAGTCAAATTCGTATTATTTTCTCTGTTATTTTTCTTGAAGATACTTGAATTTTATTTAATATTTATCTATTTATTTTGTGTGTGAGATGGATGGGGATCCTTGTATCCCTGTATGTGAGTGGTGGTCAGAAGATAACTTGAGGGAGTTTGTTCTCTCCTTTCACTAGGTCCAGGCATAAAATTCAGGTTGTTAGGATAGATGACAAGTGCCTTTAACAAATGACCCATCTTACATAAAACCAAGATGCTTTCCCACAATATTTCTTCACTTATGTTTATTATTTGTGTCACTTTCCTTTTATCACTTTCCTTCTATTCAAGCATAGAGCCAGGAACAATTTTATTTCTTATGATTTCCAGCATTCTGGGCCAGAACCAGGAAATAAATATACAATATTTATAGTATACAAATATTTATTTTATTCTTTGGGATCACAGAGAAGCTGATGTAAATGTGTTAGGAGAAATTTACCATGAAGCATATATCCTTTTCCTAGTGAGTTGTCCTCAAATTTTGCAGCAATTTTAATTCCTGGGATTTCTATTTATTATTTTAAAAAAATCAATCACTGATGTACTGAAGGGAGGGTAAACTGTCTACTATTAATAATTTAGAAATAACGGAAGGATCTTACCATGAATGGTTAGAAGTTAATACACAGACTGACAGGAGAGTTGTGTAGAATGCCAATGGGTCAACAGATGGAAGAAACAGCAATGTGTTCTTACACAGAGGTCCTTGTGCTTATATACACAGAAGTGAACCAATGTAGTTGAAGCACAATGGTAGCCTTATTGGTTATTAGAGTTTTGGCCAATAGGAGAGTGAGTTGTCTGACAGAATTTAAATTCCCTGTCAATGCAGTCAAGAACAAGTTGAGTAACTTTTAGCTAAAAGAAAGATATTTTTATGTAATTAGCATAGCATGACATTTTGGTCTCTTCTAATTAGAGATTTTAATAAAATGAAGTGAGGAGTGAAAATAAGATTTATCAGTGCACACCATTTTATATCACATTAATTCTAGTTTTGCATTGAGACAAAATATTACTGCTGTCTTTATTTGCTTAGTTATAAGATATTTATTCGTATCAGTAATGAAATCAACACTTGTTTGAAGTTACAGAGTTGAAATGTAAATAAAGCATGAGATTTATTTCATTGATATGTCCCTGTAAGCATAATGTTTATAATTTTACCTCTGTTTTTTCTTCTAAGACTTTGGCATTAGTTCATTAAGCACACTGGCTCCACTTCCAACTGCTGAAACAAGTAAAATTAAAACTATGTCAAACATAGCATTTCTTATTTTTAGTAAGTTGTTAAAAGCAACCTAGTAATAAATAATTGCTTAAGCATAAAAATTAATAAATGTGCTAGGAGAAGGAAACAGGGAGATTTAAAAAAATGCTACATGCTTCAAATTTACTTCTACTTATATAACCAATGAATAAGCCAATTTAGTATCTTAGAGCTAACTTTGCATTCCTTTTGCTATTTGTGGTGGTGGCTTTTTCTTTACTGTTGTCCTTTATTTTTGATTTTGCTTCTTCCATGATTTTTCCATGATACCTCATGTTGAGTGAATCTATACTTCATTATATATAACTTGGAAGTAATCTAGAGTAAGGGCAACATTCTAACATTTGAATTTGTATCCAACTGTAGGAGAGTCAGGTGCAAAGACTCCCCTCAACTAACTTCTGACAAAAGATGGCAACAGAAGAAGCTAGCTGAACTGGGAGATCATGTTCCAGGCCTCAGAGAAAACTCTTCAGGAAGAGTTCACTAAAGCAGCTACAGCCTCATATTTTTACCACAACATTACAGTTTTACCACAACATTAACAAGTTCAAAAAATTTACAAGAAGGAAGTAAGAGAACGAACTGCAACAATAGCAGGGTATTTACTGAATCACCATTGTTATTTTAGATTTTGCTCTTACAGAGTGATCAAACAGAGATTGATATCTTCCACTTTTCTTTTCCATCTTTCCTCTAACTACTTTTCTTTTGGTGTTCTGTTTCTTTGGAAGTTTCTTTAGAAAAATAAAACTAAACTTTTGCTCATTCATATTCTTTATTCCTTTATTTTATGAAGACAGAGAATTTAAGATCTTCCAACTTGGGAGAGATAAAAGAAGAGGGAGTTGAATAAGTACAGAGCCTAAAAAAATGTTTGTAGTTAAGGATTTATAGTGGAATGTACATTTTAAGAAAGCATATTGGGATCAGATGGTGAAGGTACTTGAATGGCATTAACTATCATATATATATATATATATATATATATATATATATATATATATATTTAAAATTCTATAGCTTTTCTGCTTGAGATAATATTGTATGAGAGTTCTCAAAGCATGTGTTTGAAGTAGAACATCTGAGCTTGTATAAAAGATCAGGTGTCTCCGAGATAAAGTTATGCCAAGGCTAAGTTCTAATATCTGCTATAAAAAAAATCACTGTACACATTGCATACCAATGACTGAGAAACTTTTCTGCTGATGAAGTTAAAAAACAAGCTATACTGTTCATTCAGCTTTTAACAAATATGATGTGCAATACTGATTGTCACTTAATTAGTACTATTTTTAAAAGCCTACTTCTATAAATGCCATGTTAACTTGAATGACACACTGTGAAATTTGGTCCATACACAAAAACTACCCAATATAGAAAAAAAAGGAAAGCAAGAATGTTAGCATTTTAAGGAACCTTAAAAAAAAAAAAAGAATTTGAGCCAGGTGGTGGTGACACGTGCCTTTAATTCCAGCACTCTGGAAGCAGAGGCAGGTGGGTCTCTGCGATCTCAAGGTCAGCCTGGTCTACAGGCTCCAAAGCTACACAGAGAAATACTCTCTCAAAAAAACAAAAACAAAAGTAATTTGAATCAATAACACAATGAGTCAACAGATATACTTATCAAATTAGATTCTTGTCACTTGGTTCATCTTTGATGTCTTAATTTCCTGGATTTTTCACATTGTAGTGAATATGGGGCAAGTATGAGTAATCCTCAAGTGATTTTTGTGCTTGTAAAATCATAAGGAAAACATAAATGCTTCAGTTGCCTCTATGACCTCTTGAGTTTTACTGTACTGCCTCAAGTCATTACCTATTTACAGAAAATTATGATTTTGGTCTCTTACATAATTGTTCCCTTGTTCAATTTTTAATAAAAATTTAAAATTAAGAATAATGTAATAGCTTTAGTTATTTCCTCCCAACACTGGATTATAATTTATAAGACAGTAAGATAGAACACCAAATTTCAAATCTTAATTGCACCAAAGACATGATTTAGTATTTTCTTTTTGCCATATTTTATGAAAAGTGAAGGCAGTTTTATGAAAGGTCACCTTTAAATTAGCATATGCAACCTTAGCAAAGTAGTTGTTATATAAATGAAAAGGAGGTGATTAGTTTGAACAAATAAAATTGAACTAATGGAACATGATTTAGACTTATTCTGAAATCTTATAGATTAAAACCAGTTTGTATTTAATTTTATTGACTTTTTTTTACTGGGCATTGGTAGTACATACCTTTAATACCAGCACTTAGGAAGCAGACAGTTCAAAGTCACTGTCAAGATCCAGGACAGCTGGGACTACACAGATAAACCCTGTCTTGTGAACCAGGAAAGAGGGGAGTGGGATAAAGAAGAAAGAAGAGAAAAAAAATGAATCAAATAGTGGTTGTGAAATGTTATTCTAGATTTCTATTTACAAAATGGATATTGAATTTATGTATTTTATACATAATTTATAGGTAAGTATCAATTGTTCATTCACTAGATACTGAAAAAAGAAAAAAATGTCAAGGGAATCAGAATCATTAGTCCTCTAGTTTTTTCCTGGTATTTTAAAATTAGTCAATTTCACCCACCAAACCAAGTAAAAACTGAAAGAACTCTTAACTCTGCTTCATTTTTCTATTCCCTTTGTAAAAACTGTCTGTTTATGTAAATCCCGACATTAAAATGTCAGGGGACTCTGAAGTCATTTTCAGTCATAGATGAAACCTGTCAAAGCATTATGACATATTTGAGAGCTGGGATGTGAAAGGAGAGGCTGTGACATTGCTTATGCTATGCTGATAACAAAAGGGGCTGAATATATCATGAATCACCTTGGCTCATCTTTTCATTCTGTATCTGTAACATGTGGGAGTTAAAGTATAGTCTAAATATAGTTCTTATTTGTGGGAGCAAAGTCACATATAATCTCATTGTATCATAATATCTTAGTCTGTAGTTTAACTTTAGAGGAAATACTGTATACAGAACAAGAAAATCATATATAAATCAAAGAATATAAAACATTTCATTTAATACTTTTTTCTTTCATTGAAAAAAATACTTTTTCCTCTCATAATATATTCTGCTTATGATTTCTCCTCCATCTACTCTTTCCAGTTTCTCCCCATTTCCCCTCTCATTTGATCTACTCGCTTTCTGTCTTTCACAAATTGGAAAGGAAGAAGTCTAAGTATTGTTATTTGAAGATGAGATGGAAGTATACATTAACAACCCCAAAAATTCTGCCAGAGAACATCTACTGCTAATAAATACCCTCAGCAATTTGTCTGGATACAAGATTAAAAAAAAAACAGGGGCTGGAGAGATGGCTCAGAGGTTAAGAGCATTGCCTGCTCTTCTAAAGGTCCTGAGTTCAATTCCCAGCAACGACATGGTGGTTCACAACCATCTTTTATGGGGTCTGGTGCCCTCTTCTGTCCTACGGACATACACACAGACAGAATATTGTATACATAATAAATAAATATTTAGAAAAAAAAAGATTTAAAAAAAACACTATCCCTCTAATATACAAACAATAAATGGGCTGAGAAAGAAATCAGAGATACAACACACTTAACAATAGCTACAAATAATAAAAAATACTTTGGGATAACTCTAACCAGCCAAGTGAAAGCCCTGTATGGCAAAAATGCCAACTCTTTAAAAAAAAAAAGATTTTGGAGAAGGTTACAGAAGATGGAAAGATCTCTCATGCTCATGGATTGGTAAGATTAAAACAGTAAAAATGCCTATTTTATCAAAAGCAAAATATAGGTTCAATGCAATCTTCATCAGAAGTACAACATAATACTTTTTAGACTTGGTAAGAATAGTATTCAACTTCATATGGAAAAACAAAAACCAAGGATAGCTAAAAACAATCCTGTACAATAAAGAAATTTCCAGAGATATCATCATCTCCGATTAAAAGCTCTATTACAGAGTGATAGTAATAAAACAGCACCGTATTTTCATAAAATAGACAGGTGGACCAATGAATTCCAATCAAAGACCCCAAAACAATTCAATATGCCCATGACCACCTGATTTTTGACAAAGAAGCCACCATTATAAAATGGAAAACAAGAATCTTCAACAAATGGTGCTAGAATAACTTGATGTTGGCTTGTAGAAAAATGCAAACAGATCCATATCTATCACCAAGTATATCAAAGACCTCAACATAAAACCAGTTACACCGAACCTGATAGAAGAGAAAGTGGGAAAAAGCCTGGAACTCATTGGCACAGGAGACAACTTCTTGAATATTATACCAGTAGCACAGACACTGAGACTAACAATTAATTAATGAAGCCTCATGAAACAGAAAAGCTCTTGTAAGGCAAAAGACACTGTTAAAAGGACAAAACCACACTCTACAGAATGGGAAAAGCTCTTCACCAAACTCACTTCTGACAGAGGGCTGATCTCCATAATATATTAAAAAACTCAAGAAACTAGACATCAAGAAACCAAGTAATCTGATTAAAAAATGAGGTATAGATATCAACAGAGAATTCTTATCAAATGACTGAGATCCATGTGAAGAAATGTTCAACATCCTTAGTCATCAGGGAAATTTAGGTCAAAATGATTCTGAGATTCTATTCTACAACTGTCAAAATGACTATGATTTTAAAAAAACCTAATAACTGCTTATTCTGGAGAGGATGTGAAGCAAGGGGAACATTCCTCCCTTCTGGTGGGAGTGCAAGCTTGTATAGCAACTTTGGAAATCAATATAGTGGTTTCTTGGAAAACTGGAAATCAATCTACTTCAAGATTCAGATATATCACTTTTGGGTATATACCCAAAAGATGTTCAATCATACCACAAGGACACTTGTTCGACTATTTTCACAGCATCTTTATTCATACTAGCCAGAACTTGGAAACAACCTAGGTGTCCCTCAACTGAAGAATGGATAAAGAAAAGGTGGAACATATACGCAATTGAAGTATTATTCAGCTTTTAAAAACAATGACATCATGAAATTTGAAGGCATTGATTTGACTAGAAAAAACATCATCCTGAGTGAGACAACCCAGAACCACCAAGAGAAACATAGAAGTGGATATTGTAATGGTTTAGATAAGAATGCTGCAGTGAAGTGCCCCGAGGTGTGGCAGCAGGCAGCAGGCATCACTGCCTGCTGCATGAGCAGCCAGATCCCACCACCTGAGGCCTCTGTAGGTCACAGGTGGGTGGGAAGCAGTGGGTGAGAGACAGTCCCATGAGGAGCCACAGCGGGTGAAAGACAGAGACGAAGAATCTTCCTACCTCTTCGGGAGAGAAATGGAAAAGAAAGAGCTCAGGCTAGAAGTGGGAGGAAGATCGGTTTGCCTAGGCTGAAGGGAGGGGAGTGGGTGGGACTTGTCTTTTAAAGGGACAGGACAGACAATTACAGATATCATCTGTAAAATAAAAGATAACCATATTACAGTCCACAGACCCAGAGAGGATAGGTAACAAGGAGGACCCAAGGAGGGAGGCATAGATCTGCCTGGGAAGGTCAACTAGAAGGGATCTTGTGGGTGGACTGAGGGAAGGTATAGAATGGTATGTGGCGGTTTGGATTGAGGGGTGCATGAAGGGGAAAAGCACTGAAAAAGATGACTAGAAAATGTGTGCATTTGGGGTCAGATAGAAACCTGGTATAAGGGAAAGTTCCAAGAATCCACAAGGATGACCCCATTTAAGATTAGCAGTGGTGGATGTCTTTCCTGAACTGGTCATGTCCTGAGACTTAGTGGGATTTCCAGTGGAGGGATTGGGATGCCACACAACCTTTGAACTACAGTCTGTCCTGCCTATGGGAAGTGGGGGAGGAGGGTAAAGGAGGCAAGGAGATTATGGGTAAGGCCAAACAATGCCTGATGTAGCCTCAGAACCACACCATGAAAATGAGTACACCATGACACTCCACTGAGTGCTGGGACCCAGAGGATAGATGGCCCAGAAGCCTAGCAAAGAATCAAATATGTGTGGGGAAAATATGTCATTGTAATGATGTCTAATGATATACTGATAAATGCATAGATCGCTGATTAAATTATCCCATTTGTCACCAGAGAGTCTTGCTCCAGTAACTAATGGAAACAGATGCAGGATTATAAGAGCCAGGGTGTGAAGGCCATCACAAGGAAACAAATAACCTGGGCATATAAGAGCTCATGGAGTCTGAAGAGTCAGGGAGCCTGCATGGGAACAGTCTAGGCCCTTAACATGTGAGTGATAAATTGAGTAAGTTGGTTTAGTTGTGGGATTCCTAGCATTGGGAGCAGAGGCTGTTTCTAACCCTTTGGCTGGCTTTTTGGAGCCTATTCCCCATACTGGGTTGCCTTTCCCAGCCTTAAAACGAGGAGAGGAACTTGAGTCTTAGCTTAACTTGATATACTATGCTTTGCTGATACCTTAGGGATGCCTACCTCTTTCTGAACACAAACAGAGGAGCAATGGAATGGTGGGATTGAGTGGAGGTGGGTGGAGGGAATGGGAGGAGAGGAGGAGGAGAAACTGATGTCAGGATGTAAAAATAAATGATTAAATTAAGTTTATAAAAAAAACAAAAAAGAAACAAGCTGCATCAGTTTTTTGAAGGGAGTCTTTTGCAGAAGCTGCAGGTCAGAAATACCAATGATGGTAGGTTCCTCTAAGGAGCAGCATAGAGGCTAGAGAGTACAGCCTCAGTCATCCTCTCCAACAGGACTGAATCCTGAAAGCTCCACATGTACATTAATCTCACCTGGAACAATGCTGTTTTTATACCTCAAGATGAGAAAAAGGTGACATGTTACTTCTGAGGGATCATTGTCTCTGATGCATCTCACATGGGACATACCAGGTCCTATGTCTCTTTGGCCATCTTGAGGAGGTTACTGAGGGATTCCAACATGAGGGATTTTACTCCTTGAACATTACAGACATTGATGATAAGGCAGAACTACTTGTGTGTGAAGTATTGGGAACAGATGCTCTCATCTGCCCAGCTCCGAAAGACTATCAATGCTGCCCTGTCATTCTTAGTAAAGTTAAGTGATAAAACCAGTCCCAACAAGAGACATGCTGGAGTGGATACAGAGCTCTGTGAAACTTGCTACAGAGTCATTGGAGCAGCCTATGCACTCAGGCCTGTCTGCCTTCTGGTCTAAAGGATAACCTGATCCCTGAGAAGAAGTATTTCTGATTAGGGATGAGTGTTCCACGGTCTTTCACTCTCTGCATGACAGGCTGTGGGACTTTGTATTAGTTCCCATCTGCTACAGGAGGAAGCTTCTCTGATCTTGACTAAGCATAGTCCAGATCCATGAGGATAGCAGAATGTTATTAGGAGTCCTTTTATTGTTGCATTTTTGTTTGTTGTTTGTTTTATTTCAGAATAATCATATTTGCTTTACCCTGAGTCCCTGGTCAATCTATTCTCAGGTTTGTGGTTGCTCAAACAGTCTTTGGTATGAGTTCCCTCTCTTGAAGTGGGCAATAATTCAAATCTATTACCTTATTAGGAAAGTGAAATAGAGTAGATATTTTTCAGTAGATGGAAGGGGAATGGAACTAGAGGATCAAGTTGAGTGAGAAAGGGAATAGTAGACATGAAGGGAAAATTGGCAGAGACAATTAAAATTAAAGGACATTTGAGTAGTATAGAAATCTAATACAGTAGAAGCTTCCTAAAATATATAAATATCTTTAAGTGATCTAAATGAACTTGCAAAATAAATATTGGGAGGGACAGAACCTCCACTGGTCATCTCTTTTCACCAAATGAGACTGCAAGTTTTGGGATTGGGTTACATCTAACTGAGGTGTTGGCCAAAGGGGACCCATTGGAATCAACAAAACAACTCAGGCCATTTCCAAGGCTATAAGTTACTTCACAAAAATTGATGGGAAGTCCCCATTGCTGAAGACAGCATGAACACAACTCATTGAATATGGAGATAACAAGCTGGTGCTACATAGAGCCTTCATCACTATGTTCCAGCCTCTTTTTTCTAGGTAGGTACTCTGCAAGCAACCAAAAGAGAAACATAACCACAAAAATAGCAGCAACCCCTCTGATTAACAATAGTGTCCTGCCTGTAAGGTGTACTAGTACAGTGGTGGCACAAAGCTTATGGGAGTAATCATTTTATAAATTATATATTTATACATTTTGTAGTAGGTAATATAATGTTTTAAAGTATCTTCTGAAAGATGCAAAATTATTTATGCTTTTAAACCATATTAGGTATATTATGCTGATGTATGATGATTTTGGGTAGAAACAATATTTAACATCCTGTCAGCAAGTTATATTTCCTATTTTCAAAGGATAGCAGAACACCAGTGAAAAGTCTGACAAACTTTCAAACAGCCCATTGTAATATGCAAATTCTATTACTCCCTTAGATAATCTCCCTTAAAAACTTGAAGGGCATTTCATTCTGTAAGTCTAAACAACAGAATTCCTAAATATGAGCTGAATGAGAACAATAAACATGCTGACTTGGACAGGGGAGAGCGCAGCAGTGCTCAGTTCAGTCTTACACAAAGAACAATCAACAAATCAATGCTAAGAGCAAGTGAAATAGCCTTTCTAGGGAGAGAGTACAACTATTGTTTATCCAATGCCAAAGGAAAGCCTTGATGTCATACATACAAGTAAACTTATACAGACTGAGCATGTTGTAAGTAAGTATTTAGAAATACATATATACATATGTACCAACAATTAGTGAAGGAAAAAGCCGTGAATTTGAAAAGGCATCAGGAGTGGTATATGGAAGAGTTTGTAGGAAGGAAAGGAATAGAGAAAATGATGTAATTATCTTACAATCTCAAAAAATAAAAAATAAAAATTTTAAATTATATTTATTTGCATAACCACACATAAATCCCCAATTTTCCATCTCCCTCCCAATATAATTATTTATTTAATATGCATGTACACATATATAAATATTTTGACACTGATTAGTTTATGTATCTTTTTGTAGCTTATTGTATTCATTTAACTATGAGAGTTAGAAACAGTTCTCTTCCATTCCTTTATATTTATTTCTGCTTCATGGTTGGATAATATTCCATAGAATAAAATGTCACAACACTAAGTGCTGCTAATTTAAAGTTTCATAAAGCTCTGTGGTAAATATTCTAAATATATTTATCATTTCATATATGTAACACTATTGCTCTTATTTAAGTATAATATATATATATAAAATCAGAATTTATGACTTACTAACTTTAATTTTTAAACAATTTAGCTTCTAAACCAGCTAGATTTTTGAAATTTTACTAATACAATATGACTTCTCATTAATAACCTGATTATTGACCTTCTCAACTAATAATAATCTTCTAATTTGTGCTAGTCTATTTGAAATGAATTTGCATCTCATCTTAATTTGTTAACCCGCTTGGAAATTTGTTACTTTCTCAAGTATATTTCTCTAAAATGCCTTTATTTTTGACATTTTCCTTATTAGGATGGTTTACTGTCATTTTAAACATATATTAACAAAATTTTAATTTTCTTTTATATATGTCACATGTTGTTCCAGCTTGGCAGCCAACATTGCACATGATAGATTTTAAACAGAGTATCTAATGTGTTTTTGTGGCAGATATGTCATTCTATTACTTATAGCTTTAGTGTTATGTATGAAATTTACTAAATTTCATCTTATGCACATATTTTTCATTTAACTGGTTACATGTATGCAGCATATTTTTCCACTTTTTCACAGACTATGAGTTTGAGTTTTCAACCATTGTTTGAAATGTCATATTTATTGTGCGAAAGTCTATAAATGCATGGTTCCATGTACATATTTATTAATGTTATGGAAAAATATTTCTTGAGACAGCTAGCAAAGTTGGGGTAGTTAGGATTGGGATGTTGATGTAAAATAAAACAAGAGCTTCTGTTGGAACTTTTGGTAACTGGTAGCGATTGCAGTCTCTGCATGTTCTTGCAGTTTATCTCAATTGAGCTTCTCCCAGGACCTGTCCACTTCCTTTCCCACCCAGTTTCATACTTATTCTTTCTCCTTTTCATTAGAAAACAAACAGGAATCTGAAAAATTAAAATAAGATAAAAATAAAACAAAACATCCAGAAAAAGACAAAACAATAAGGGGAAAATAAAGGCAACAACAAAGAACAAGAACCATATGAAAACTTCCAGATTCTGAGACACACACAGTCACACAAAGAAATCCAATAATAACAAAATTGAAAACTATAACATAAATAATGCACAGACTGAGCATTATGAGACAAAATACCTCCAAAATTCCTTTGGGGGGGCTGATAGAGACCCTTTAGCAGCTCAAGGACAAGTCCAAGCCCGTGATACAGGCTGGTGTTATGTTTTGTTTCTTATTATGCTGGAATAGAATTTTCTATGATTCACATTTGAGCAATCATAACAGGAAATTTGGTCTCATAATTTTGTTAGTATGAACTATAAGTAAATAAGTTGTACTGAGAGTGGGCATAATGCTTTTCCCAGAAATGAGTTCCCCAACTGGTTATCTTACAGTTTGATAATGGACACTATAAAATAATCCCACACCAACTCAGAATTGAGTATAATAAAGGTTTATTTATTTAGGGTTAGACTCATAGACCACAGTCCTCTGTGCAAACAGGGAACAGGAACTGAATCCAGAAGCTGGGAGAGAGAGTGAGCATGCATTTTATCTAGGCATTTATTTAACAGGCCATGCCCAAGTTGGCTGGTATCTTAAAGGCACTGGCTGAAGGAGTTCCTACAGCACCTCCCCCTTTTGTTTAAGTAAAAGAGTTCAAAGCCTAATATAAAACTATATCAAATAAGAACAAATATAAAGTATAAAAATTAGAATTACAACCAGCATAAACGATATCAAGCAAAAAACATGCTAAATGTTTTAATAATTATTCTATCCTAAGAAGTCTAAGTCTTGTATTAGAAATAGCTTGACCAAGTCATGATGAGGAAAGTAACTATTACTATCAAACCCATTGAAGACCTGAGAAGGGCAATAATATTACTTGAATGGTGTAGGAGATCCTTCTGCATTTGTGTTGCTTTCATTGGTTAAATAAAGAGACTGCCTTTTGATAGGACAGGGCTTAGATAGGCAGGGAAAAGACAACAGAATTATGGGAAGAAGACAGAGAGAGAGACAGAGAGCCGCCGCCATGAAATCACCAGAATCAGACATGCTGAATATTTCCCGGTAAGCCACAATCTCGTGGTAAACACAGATTAATAGAAATGGCTTAGTTTAAGATGTAAGAGTTAGCCAATAAGAGGCTAAAACTATTGGGCCAGGAAGTAATTTAAATGAATACAGTTTCTGTGTAATTATTTCAGGTATATGCTAGCCAGGTGGCTGAGAGCCAGGCGGCCAAGAGCCAGGCGACCAGGACAAAAAGCAGGCTCTCCTCATTACTACAAATTAGTGCCTCAATGTGATGGACTAAATCCACTTAAAAACCTGAGAGAGCTTAAAAAGGAGAGAGAGAGAGAGAGAGTTTAACACAGCTTTTGCTATTTGCTGGGGCATGCTGCAGAGAGATTTCCTGACTGGGCAATAGGAGCGGAAAAAAAGCCGTGCCATTTTAAAACGCAGCTTCCAGGGCTGTGCTGCCAGTACAAACACCAGCTATTAAGCATCTCAATGACTTTTATGGGCCTGGATGTTTGTGTGCCCACTAGGGATCTGGAAGAAAGTACTCTGAGACCATGCCTGTAACTCGGCCCTCCCTGCCTGGACAGGAAGCGGGATCAGGCTTAGGCAGGCGGGAGAGCATGGCAGATTTCCGCAGCCATACAGAGAGATGTTCTCAGGCTTTAAACTGCTCTGTGTTGCAGATTTGGCTGTAACTCAGATAAAAAGTGTTTACATGTTGCAAACTCATTTTCCAGGTTGGACTGCTGAGTGCAGCTCCTGCCTGGCAGCAACAAAGCTAGCAGAAATGGTACATCCACCATTTTGAAATTGGAGAGAGGTGGAGCCAACATCCAGAGCAGCTGCAACCAAGCTGCTTAACATTTTAAAAGCTCTTCAAGACAGTAGACAATTAAAGACAATGCAATAGGATAGATTCAGACATAAAAGACCTCTAAATGGGTCACAGTGTTGGATGGATATATGTAGGCTTGGGAGAGAAAAGAAAAATAGTATAGAGAGTCATGAAATAAAGTTAATGCTTTTAAAAAAGGATAAAGTCTTTAAAGAGACAGAGTCATAGATCAAAAAAAATAAGCCACGTAGAAATGGAAAATTCACAGAATGTCTGGATTATGTATTTTTTGTGTTTTCTTTAAATTTTTTGACTGTAAAGGAGCTAAGTACAGAGAGAATTTTCATTGTATGGGTTGCCAAACTAAACCAACATATATGTTCTAACGGTATCATGACTTCCAAATTTGGGTCTAAGGAGAAAGCTTCCTGCTTCCCAGAATTCTCCTGTTCTCCTTGCTCTGCCTCTACTTCCTGTCTGGTTGTCCCACCTATACATCCTAGCTAATGGCCAATCAGCGTTTATTTAAATCATGATTGACAGAATACAGACAATTCTCCCACACCAGCTTTTAATCCATTTGGACTTGAGTTTTGTGCATGGAGATAGATATGGATCTATTTTCATTCTTCTATATGTTGATATCCAATTATGCCAACACCATTTGTTGAAGATGCTTTCTTTTTTCATTCCATTGAATAATTTTATCTTCTTTGTCAAAAAGCAGGTGTTCATAGGTGTGTGGATTAATATTCAGGTCATTGATTCCATATTATTGGTCAACCTCTCTGTTTAAATGCCAGCACAAAGCTGTTTTCATTACTGTAGCTCTGTAATAGAGCTTGATGTCAGGGATAATGATCCCTCTGCAAGTTCCTCTATTGTACAGGACTATTTTGGCCATCCTGTGTTTTTTCCCATATGAAGTTGATTATTGTTCTTCAAGGTCTGTAAAGAATTATGATTTAGATGGGGATTGCATTGATTCTATAGATTTCTTTTGGTAGGATTCCTATTTTGTTATATTGAGCTTATCTATTCAAGAGCATGGGTGATATTTCTATTTTCTTGTAACTTCTTCAAATTCTTTCTTCAAGCACTTAAATCTCTTGTTGAATAGGTCTTTCACATCTTTGTTTAGTGTTACTCCAAGCCATTTTATGCTATTTGTGGCTACTGTGAAAGGTGATTTTTCTCTGATTTCCTTTTCACCTTCTTTATTATTTATATATAGGAGAGTTACTGATTTTTTTTAATTGATCTTATATCCTGCCAAATGACTAAAGGTATTTATCAGCTGTAGAAGTTCCCTGGTAGAGTTTTTGGGGTCACCTCTTTATACTTTCATATCATCTGCAAATAACAAAAGTTTGACTTCTTTGTTTCCAGTTTTAATCTTCTTGATCTCCTTTTGTTGTCTTATTGCTATAGCTAGAACTTCAAGAACTATGTTGTAGAGATATGGAGAGAGTGGACAGCTTTGTCTTGTTCCTGATTTTAGTGGAAATGCTTTGAATTTGTTACCATTTAATTTGATGTTAGCTGTCAGCTTGCTGTATATTAATTTTATTATGTCTAGATATGTTCCTTGTTTCCTAGCTCTCTCTAAGTCTTTTATCATGAAGAGGTATTGGATTTTGTCGAAAGCTTTTTAGCATCTAATGAGATGATTATATAGTTTTTTCTTTCAGTTTATTTATATGGTGGATTATATTGATAGATATTAATATGTTGAACCATCCCTCCTTCCCTGTGATGAAGCTGACTTGATCATGGTGGATACATTTTTGATGTGTTTTTGGATAAGGGTTGCCAGTATTTTATTGAGTATTTTGCATTTATGTTCATGAAAGAAACCTGTCTATAATTGACTTTCTTGGCTGAGTCTTTGTTTGGTATTGGAAACAGGGTAACTGTAGCCTTATAAAAAGAGTTTGGCAATGTTCATTCTCAATCTATTATGTGGAAAATTTTGAGGAATATGGTAGTAGCTCTTCTTTGAAGCTCTGGTAAAATTCTGCATTACAACCGTCAAGCTCAGGGCTTGTTTGATTGGGAGGTTTTTGATAACAGCTTTTATGTAGCTTTTGTATCTATTTAAATTGTTGACCTGGTCATGACTTAATTTTGATATATGGTATCTGTCCAGAAATTTGTCTATTTCTTTTACATTTTCCAATTTTGTGGAGCACAGGCTTTTGTAGTATGACCTAATAATTCTCCAAATTTCCTCAGTATCTGTGGTTATTTCTCCATTTTCAATTCTGATTTTGTTAATTTGCATGTTCTCTCTCTGCATTTTGATTAGTTTGGATAAGGGTTTGTCTATCTTGTTGATTTTTTTCAAAGAACCAGTTCATTCTCTCATAGATTCTTTGCATTGTTTTCTTTCTTTCAGTTTTGTTGATTTTAGCCCTCAATTTGATTATTTCCTGTCTTCTACTCCTATTGGGTAAGTCTGCTTCTTTTTGTTCTAGAGCTTTCAGGTGTGCTGTTAAGTCACTCATGTGAGTTTTCTCCATTTTCTTTATGTGGGCACTGAGTGCTATGAACATTCTTCTTAGCACTGCTTTCATAGTGTCCATTAGGTTTTGGTACATTGTGCATTAATTTTCACTGAATCCTTTGAAGTCTTTAATTTCTTTCTTTATTTCTTCCTTGACCCAGGTGTCGTTCAATAGTTCACTGTTCAATTTCCATGAATTTGTAGGATTTCTGACAGTAGTGTTTTGGTTAATTCTTACTTTAAACTATGGTGACCCAATAAGATACTGGGAGTTACTCCATTTCTTTTTTTTTTTTTTGTATCTGTGGGGATTTGCTTTGTTACTGAGTATGTGATCATTTTTACAGAAGGTTTCATGAGGTGCTGAGAAGGTATATTCTTTTGTTTTGGAGCAGAATGTTCTATAGTTGTCTGTTATGTCTATTTGAGTCATGACATCTGTTAATTTTGTTATTTCTCCATGAAATTTCTGTCTGGCTGACCTGTCCATTGGTGATAATGGAATGTTGAGGTCTCCTACTATTAGTGTTTTGGGTTTGATGTGCGATTTAAGCTTTAGCAATGTTTCTTTTACATACGCTGTTGTTTTTGTATTAGGGGCATAGATGTTCAGGATTGAGACTTCATCTTGATTGATTGTTCCTTTTATCTCACCAGGTCCCTTAGTCATTCAGTTCCAAAGAAATACAGAGAGGTCTACATTAATTAGAACCTAGTTGGCCTAGTAGGTCAAGCTTCTTATTAACTCTTATAACTTATATTAACCCATAATTCTTGTCTGTGTTATCCACGTGGCTTGGTACCTTTTTCAGAGAGGCAATCTCATCTTGCTTCCTCTGAGGCTGGGTGACAACTGCAGTCTGAGCTTTCCTCTTCCCAGAATCCTCCTTTTCTCATTTTCCTGCCTATAGTTCCAGCCTGGCTACTGGCCAATCACCATTTTATTAAAAATAATACAAGTGACAGAATAAAACACCATTGTCCTAAAATACTTCCCCCCTTTTGTAAAAAATGATAACTCTGAATCTAATCTCCTTTGTTTAGCATTGTCCATAGCATTATCCATAACATATTGTAACCAACACTCTAAACAAAGGTAAATACCCATAATACATTTTTTTTGGGAATGTGAACGAATTTTTCTAGGCTACTTCCTGTTGATTGAGGGCACTGGTAATCTTAAGTAAACCTAAACAAAATTTAGATTTATGATCAAGCCCTGTCTGGAATATTCTGTGAGGCTTGATGATCTCAGCCAGCAGTATTGAGGCTGTTCTGGATGTAAAGCTAAGACACATCTGGGCCATCTGCTCCTATCAGAGATTTCTCAGTTGCTCTTCCTTGATCAAACTTCATTTATCTTAATCCAGAATGAATCTACAGCCTCTCATTTCATGTGGAAACAAAAACAAAACCTCTTCTCCAAAGTAATATATCTTGTGACTTCAATTTTTAAGTCAAGGTATTTTCAAAATACCTATCTTGGATTAATTCAGCAGCATTTATAAACAAATGTCTTTTAGCAGCTGTTGCTCCTTCATCAGCCATCAAACAATTCAAAGACAACACAGTAATATACAGTATGCAGACTCTCTGTGTATTTTCCATCTTTAGGTGGCTTTATTTTAAACTCTATTTCTTTTATTGTCATTTTTAATTTTTGTTTTTTGACACTAGGTTTCTCTGTGTATCTTTGGCTGTCCTGGAATTCACTCTGTAGACCAGGTTCTTCTTGAACTCACAGAGATATGCCTGCCTCTGCCTCCCAAGTATTGGGATTAAAGGTATGTGCCATCACCCCTTGAAGTCACAGAGATCTGTCTGCCTCTACCTCCCAAGTGTTGGGATTAAAGATGTGTGCCACCAAACCCAACTACTCTATATTTTTTCTTTTTTCTTTTCAGGGCTTTATCCTTTCTATTTTTTCTCACATGCCTACATATATTTTTAAACATACTGTAAATGGTTTAGAGATTTTCTTTGTCTTTGAATCTATCTTTATTTTATATCTCCTTTTTTGACCACATGAGTCTTTAATTTGCTAAGTGATATGGCTAGGACTAAAGCCTTGGCTTTGACAGCTGTGTCCAGCCCATTCCTTAGCTTTCTGAGAGTCTAGCCTCTTGGCAGATATACTGGCTAGAGCTATGTTTATTGTCACAACTCTATGGTGTTTCAAGGTCCCTGTAGCCATCAAGAAGCATGCTGTCAGCTATTCATCAACACCACTTAAATGCTTTGTGGCAGAGCCTCTTCAAAGGGCTGCGAAGTTTTTTTGTAGCTAAAGCTGAATCAGCAATCCTCTCTTAAATGAGACATGCTGGTCTCTAGCAAACAGAACCCACCTGAGAAAATACTGTTACTGAAAAGCTATGTTTAACGGCTTTTGTTTCTTGTTCTCTCTGTTTTTGTCTAGAACTCCTTCCCAACTTCCCAGGCTCTCATGTTTTAAGTGGATTCACTCAGCCCCATGTTGTCATGCCATTATTTGGGAGGTTTCTGTCCCACAGGTCCCACAATTGTTCAGTCCCAAAGAAATACACATAGGTCTACATTAATTAGAAACTAGTTGGCCTAGTAGCTCAGGCTTCTTATTACCTCTTGTAACTTATATTAGCTCATAATTCTTGTCTATGTTAGCCACATGGTTTGGTACCTTTTTTGGCAAGGCAGCCTCATCTTGCTTCCTCTGCAGCTGGGTGACAACTGCAGACTGAACTTTCCTGGTCCCAGAATCCTCCTGTTCTCATTGCCTCTACTTCCTGCCTGGTCACCCGGCCTATACTTCCTGCTTGGCTACTGGCCAATCGGCATTTTATTAAAATAATACAAGTGACAGGATAAAAGAGCATTGTCCCAAAGCAGGGGTTACTCCTTTATTTTTGCATCTGTGGGGGTCTGCTTTGTTTCTGAGTATGTGGTCAATTTTAGGGAAGGTTCCATGAGGTGCTGAGAAGAATGTATATTCTTTTGTGTTTGGGTGGAATGTTCTATAGTTGTCAAGTCCATTTGAGTCATCTGTTAGTTCTCTTATTTCTTTGTTAAGTTTCTGTCTGGTTTACATGTCCATTGGTGAGAGTGGAGTATTGAGGTCTCTTACCATTAATGTGTGGGGTTTGATGTGCGATTTAAGCTTCAGCAGTGATTCTCCTACATATGTGGGTGTTCTTGTATTAGGGGCATAGATACTCAGGATTGAGACTTGGTCTTGATGTTCCTCTTATGAATATAAGTGTCCTCCATCTCTTCTGATTGATTTTAGTTTGAAATCTATTTTGTTAGATATGAGGATAGCTGCACCCACTTGTTTCTC
Organism: Ondatra zibethicus; assembly: GCA_004026605.1. Lineage (NCBI taxonomy): Eukaryota > Metazoa > Chordata > Mammalia > Rodentia > Cricetidae > Ondatra > Ondatra zibethicus. The sequence goes on along the minus strand of PVIU01003898.1, from coordinate 24,902 downwards.
AGGTCCGTTTAATTGGAAAACCTTTTCCCAATACTTTACACTGAGGTAATGATTGTCTTTGCGGTTGAGGTGTGCTTCTTGTATACAGCAGAAGGCTGAGTCCTGTTTTTGTATCCATTCCCTTAATCTGTGCCTTTTTATTGGTTAATTGAGTCCACTGATATTAAGTGATATTAATGACCAGTGATTGTTAATTCCTGTTATTTTTTAGTGGTAGTGGTTGTGTGTTTCTCTCCTTTAGGTTTTGCTGGTGGGACGTTGTCTGTTGCCTGTGTTTTTGTGGGTGCAGTTTGCTTCCTAGGCTTGAGATTTTCCTTCTAGTTCTTTCTGTAGGGCTGAGTTTGTGGATATGTATTGTTTAAGTCTTGTTTTGTCATGGAATATCTTGTTTTCTCCTTTGATAGTGATTAAAAGCTTTGATGGGTATAGTAGTCTGGGATTATATCCATGGTCTCTTAGTGTCTGCAGCACATCTGCCCAGAACCTTCTGGCTTTCACAGTTTCCATTGAGAATTCAGGTGTAATTCTGATAGGTATACCTTTATATGTTACTGAACCTTTTGCATTTGCAGCTCTTAATATTCTTTTTTTATTGTGTATGTTTTATGTTTTGATTATTATTTGGTGAGGGGACTTCTTTTTTGATCCAGTCCATTTGTCGTTCTGTAAGCTTCTTGTATCTTCCTAGGGATATCCTTCTTTAGGTTGGGAAAGTTTTCTATGATTTTATTTAATATATTTCCTGTGACTTTAAGATGGAGTTCTTCTCCTTTTTCTATCCCCATTTTTCTTAAGTTTGATCTTTTCATGTTGTCCCAGATTTCCTGGATGTTTTGTGTTAAGAATTTGTTGAATTTCATGTTTTCTTTGATCAATAAATCAATTTCCTCTATAGTATCTTCAACAATTGGGAGTCAGTCTCTCTTCCATATCTTGTATTCTGTTGGTTATACCTGTTAAGTTGGGGGTGTAGACCCCATCCCAGCCCCCAGGCCTGAAAGTTCTATTGGTCAGAACTCCAAATCCCAGCATGCCACTCCCACAGGGTATTTAAGTGAGCTCCCAAAAGAGGAGCACCAACACGTGATCTCTTTCCTCTTCCCCCTGTGGTGGTCACATTAGCAGCCTCCCAAGAGTGCAGGAATCCCATTAAAGCTGGATATTTTTTTAATTTGGCTTGTTGTGATTTGGCTTGATTGAGATTTTTGCATCGGCAGAGAGCTCGCGTTAGGAAAAATTCCTAACAATACCTGCCTCTGTAGTTCCTGTTTGTTTACTGAGATTTTTTTTATCCAGAATTCCCTTGATTTGTGTTTTCTTTATTGCCTCTATTTCATTCTTCAAATCTTGAACTGTTTGCTTCACTTTTTTGATTGTTTGCTCTTGGTTTTCTTTGAGGGATTTATTAATTTCTCCCAATTTTCTGTTTGTCCTTTTCTCCATTGCTTTAAGGGAGTTTTTCATTTCCTCTTTAAAGGTCCACATCATCTTTATAAAGTTACATTTAAAATCATTTTCTTCTGATTTTTCTGGGTTAGGATGATCAAGTCTTCCTTCTGTGTGACCACTGTGTTCTCCTGTTACTATGGTACTTTTTAGGTTGTTGTTGAATTCTTACATTGGCACCTACCCATCTCTTTCTTTAATTGATGCTGGCAGCGTCTTTGTGTCTTGGTCCAATCCTTGCAGTGGCCTTCTGAGTCTTTGGGAATTGTTTTTGGTCTGCTCTGTACTGTCAATATTTGTATCTCACGGTGCCACTTACGTCTCTCTTAGCCTGTTCTCTTTGTCTTCTCTCCTAGTTCTCCCTCTTGATCTTCTCTGTGCAGTCACTACTTGTGCTTTAGAATTTCTCTCTTGGTCCTCTGTCTTTATCCTCTCAGCAGGGAACTCCTCTGCTGGTTTGCTAGATAAACTGAGGCAGGTGGAGGAAGGGTCCACAGATTTGCCCCACTTTGTAGGGCCTAGAGAGTGGGATGTCCTGCCAGGTGGCTGGTCACTTACCTCTTGGTCCTTTCTATATTTTAATAAGCTTGAGTTCTAGAGTTTAGCGAGGTTGCAGGAGAATAGGCAAGTTTGGGGATGCTATGGGGCTTGTAACTTTCTGAGTCTGGTGAATGGAGTGGGTATTGTGGCAGCCTACCTGCAGGAAACTCTCCTGCTGGCTGGCTAGAGAAAACTAGGCAGTTGGGGGAGAGGCCCGAAAGTTTGCCTCACTATAGAGGGCCTACAGACGAGTGTCTTGCCAGGTGGCTGGTCACTCACTTCTTGGTCTTCTCTGCATTGTAGCAAGCTGTGTTTCAGAGTTCCACTGAGGTCACAGGAGGATAGGTGAGTTTGGTGGTAGGATGGCTAATGTTATCCTTTTCAATGATATTAAAATTTTCATCTAGCTGGTTATTATTAGTCTGTAAATACTGTATGTTTTCTAAAAGTGCCTCATTCTTGGCTCTGTTATCAAATCATTTTTTTAACAATACAATATGAAAAGCAAAGCTAATTCCCAGTATCTAATAAATGGATGTATCAGAAAAAACATATGAGCCTTGCAGAATATCATTCATAATATAGCAAAAAGTTTATTAAATTCCTGAATGATAATATTATCTGCCATTGTATAACTTTCAAATTTATTAATTTACTTTCTGCCATTAGATTTCAGAAAATTGTTGTAGGTGTAATCTTTATTTACCAACATGTCTCATGTGTGCAGCTACGTTGTGGGGAGATGTGCCCAGTGATGGTGTGGTTTGTGCCAATTTTGTTTTGCACTTTGGTGCCTGGTTAAATACTGGAAAATTCTTTGCTTAACAAATTTATAGCAATTAAATCAATTACATACACAGAGAGTATTTTTGTTGGCCAGAATATCCAGGAGCCCAGAGCTCGTAAGTGGGGAAAACAAACCAGAAACTGTGTCTGTTGCTGTGTGGCAGGGAAGGTGGCAGAGGGGGCAAAGCATGCACAAGCCAGCCATGCAGTATCTCTGCTGTGGCAATAAAACCCCTTAGTCGGTGAAATCAAGCCAGGTGGGCAAGGGGTGGGCGACCTTCTGTGGTGCGGACCTTTTGGGCCTTTTATGCCAGTCCCTGTAGGCATGAAGTTGGGATTCCCATGGTTGCCAGATAATGTTGTATGATATAAATTAATCCCACACTAACTCAGAATTGAGTAAAACAAAGAGCTATTTATTTAGGGAGAGACTCACAGATCATTATCCTCTTTATGAACAGGGAACAGGAACCAAATCCAGAAGCCAGGATAGAGAGTAAATAAGCACTTTGCATTGGCATTTATAATATAAGAGGCCACACCCACATGGGCTCATATCCTAAAGGTTACTGGCTGATGGAGTTCACACAGCAATTGCTAATGTTATTGCAGAAATTATATATAGACAAATAACGCTAAATTGACTTAGTAGATTGTATACACATGCACACACACATACACAGACACACATGCATGCATGCACACAAACACAGATATACACCTGTAACAAAAAAGAAAAAGTGAAAATGATGCAATCATATTTTAGTTAAAAAAAAATAAATGGCAGAATGTATGATTTGCTCTGGTCATCACAAAATTTCTCTCTTTGTTTGCCATTTGTTCAGACTTATATATGTGATATTCCTTCCAGGTGAGTTCTTTTGACCTTTGCTAAAGAGCCATTTCTTCAGAAATGTTAATAACTATCTCACATAGTTTTCATTTTCATTGTGAACAATATTAACTACAAATTTTTATAAAATATTTGAGGCATTTTTCAGAGCTTAATTAGTGTGGTTGACAGATTTTAAGATGACTTTTACTTATCACTGCCTCCTATTACTCATGGTGTTGCATGTGGGTGGGATGACAGATTATGACAAAGGTGACTAAATGCTGCTTCTGTGATCATATTATATAAGACTGTAATGTCTATCTTGACTAGAAAAACTCCATTCTGCTGCAGTCAATTAAATGACTTTACATGAGATAGCCCCTTATAACATGGAAATGAAGAGAGTTCCTATTTGACAAAAAGAAATTAAAATTCTTACATTGAATGATCCCTAAAAGCCAAGTCTCATCAAACCATGAGCCAGGAACCATATCTTCTGCCATAGAGCATCAGCTAAAACCTTAACACTTGACCTAACCTTATTTCTTGCTTTTTGGGATGTTGTGAAGCCATAGCAGATCTACTCCTTTTCTGGACTCTTTACTATCGAAATCCAGATTGTAGTTAGTACATGTGCATTGTCCAAAGACACACCTTTGACATCTTCTGTTATGTAATATAAAATAACCATCATATTTTTTAAAAAGTCACACAAGATCCATTTTTATTAGTAAAAATTCACTTCAATTTTTAAATTTTGAACTTTTCTTGGGAGAGTGACCTGTGGTAAGATAGCCTTATCTTTTTTAAATTTTATTTATTTTACATACCAAAGGCAGTTTCCCCTGCCTAATCTCTTCCTATACTGTCTCCTTCCTTGTCCCTCCCCACAGTGCACTCTTTCTCTATTGTTTCTGTTTAGAAAGGAGCAGGCCTCCCATGAGTGTCAAAAAAGCATGCCATATCAAGTTATGGTAGAGCTAATCTCCTCCCCTTGTACTAAGGCTAGACAAGGAACCCCTCTGTGAGGAATTGTCTTCCAAAATTCAGCCAAATAATTAGTGACAGGCCCTATTCCCACTGCTAAGGGTCCCATAGATAGACCAAGCTACTTACTTATCACATATATGTAGAGGGTTTAGGTGGGTCCCATGTAGGCCCTTGCTGTTTGTCCAGACACTGTGTGCTCTTATAAACCCAGGTTAGTTGTTTTTGTGGGTTTTCTTGTGATGACCCCCACTCCCTTGGTTCTTACATTCTTTCTTCCCTCTTTTCAACAGGATTCCATGAGCTCAGATCAGTGCTTGGCTTGTAGGTCTCTGCATGTCTGCATGCATTTTCATCAGTTGTTGGATGAAGGGTCTTTGATACCAATTAGGGTAGTCACCAAACTGACTACAGAATATGGTCTGTCAGAAATACCTATCCACTAATGCTAGGAGTTTTAGCTAGGATCATCCTTTTAGATTCCTGGGAGTTTCCCTTAGACAAGGTTTCTACCTAACCCAAAAATGCCCCCTCATATCAAGACATCTCTTTCAGTACTCTCCCCTCCATGTATCCCTCCAATCTAATCTCTCATTTTTGGGGACTTCAGACTCTCAGACACTGAACTTTCTATGACCCTTTGCCTGCTGGAGTGAACAGCTAGTTTTCCTGTGCTTACAGATTCTTTGAGCACAAGCCCCTCATGAATTCTTGATGGCAGGGGAGTGGTTTCTGGTGGGTTTGCAGCTGAAAATCCCAAGAGCTGGGGCATGGCTGTTAGTTAAGTGGAGCCCTATATAAGCTTCCCTGAAACACAATAAAATTGGTATTCTTGTTTCCTGAGCCATCCGTGTCTCTGTGTGTTTTACAATCTCCAGCCCCTTGCCTAACTCATGAACCATCCCATAGTGCAGGCGCTACACCTCCTGATATTCTAATCACCATCCACCCCAGTCTACCCAGGAGACTTCTTCTCTTTCCCAGGGAGACCCATGCATTCTCCTTTGGAAGTTCCTTGTTAACCTTTCCTGGGTCTGTGGATTTATAGCATGGTGATTTTTTATTTTGTAGTTGATTATACACGTATGAGTGAATACATACCACGTTTGTCTTTCTAGGTCTGTGTTACCTTTCTCAGAATGACTTTTTCTAGTCCCATCAATTTGCCTTCAAGTTTCATGAAGTCATTGCTGCTAACAGCTGAGAAATACTCTATTATGTAGATGTACCACATTTTTTTAATTGATTCTTCAGATGAGAGAACGTAGGTCATTTACAGGTTTTAGATATTATGAATAGAACTACTATGAATATAGTAGAGCAAGTGTCCTTGGGTTTTGAGTGGGCAACATTTTCATATATGTCCATGAGTAGTATAGCTGGGTCTTGAGGTAGATTTATTCCCAATTTTCAGAGAAACTGTCATTTGATTTTCAAATTGACTGTACAAGTTTGCATTTCTAACAGCAGTAGAGGAGTATTCCACTTGATGCACATCCTCTCTAGAATAAGCTGTTATTTGTGGTTTTGATCTTAGCCATTCTTACTTGAGTAAAATGGAATCTCAGAGTCATTTTGATTTGCATTTCCCTGATGGCTAAGGATGTTGAACATTTCTTTAAGTGTCTCTTAGACATTTGAGAGTCTTCTGTTTAGATTTGTACACATTTTTTATTTAGATTATTTGGGGATTTTTTTGTGTCTAGTTTCTTGAGTTCTTTATGTATTTTGGCAATCATCCCTCTGTTGGATGTGGGGCTGGTGAATTTCTTTTCCTTTATGTAGGCTGTCATTTTGTCCTTTTGACAGTGTCCTTTACCTTAGAGGAGCTTTTCAGCTTCCTGAGGTCCCATTTATTAATTGTCAACCTTGGTGTCTGTGATACTGGTATAATATTCAAAAAGTTGTCTCTTGTGGCCAATGAGTTCAAGGCTATTTCTAGTTTTCTCTTTTATCACGTTCAGTGTAAGTGGATTTAAGCCGATGGTTTTGATTTACATGGACTTAAATTTTGTGCTTTGTGATTGATATGGTCTGTTTGAATTTTTTCATTGTTCAAGAGTGTTTGTTGAGCAGTATTTAAAATTGTAAGATGCTAGAAACAAATCAAGTGTATAATATAGTAATTAATAAATTAAAGAACTATACACTGAAATATGAGTCAGCCAATGAAATGAACATCAAATTCTTCAATCACGTAAGTTATTCAAGATATGTTGTTAAAGCAAAGGATTACAGAATTTTATGGCATGATCTGTTTTTAATTCACAAATTAAACACTCAGATATTTATGATGTACAATGTGGCATTTTGATACATTTATAGATTATAAATTGATGATAAAGCATTGCAACATATTGTTGCCACATATTACCAGTTTGAGATAGGATTGTTTAAACTCTATTCTAATAGCAATTGTCAAACACACAATATGTTGCTATCAATGATGATAATCAGATATTTTGAAATGTGTTTGAATTCTTCTACATGCCAACATCAAATTATAACAGCACCATTTGTTGAAGATTCTTTCTTTTTTCCATTGTATAATTTTGTAAAAAATCAGGAATTAATAGGTTCATGGATTTACTTTGGGGTCTTCGATTTCATTGATCTTCCTATCTGTTTTTATGCCAATACAGTACTATTTTTATTTTTAGAGCAATGTAGTAGAATTTGAGATCAATGATTGTAGTAATGAGGGGCTCGGGCTGCGTTCCCGGTGCCTGGTTCCCGGCGCAGGGCCCCTTGTTCTGTCCCGCCCGGCTTCCAGTGCGTACCCAAAATAATTACATGGAAACTGTATTCATTGAAATACTGCCTGGCCCATTAGCTCTAGCCTCTTATTGGCTAACTCTCACATATTTGTTTAACCGATTTCTAATAATCTGTGTGTCGCCACTAGTCATGGCTTACCAGGAAAGATTCAGCGTCTCTGACCTGGGAGCTTCATGGTGGTGGCTCTCTCTAACTCTGTCCCCTTCCCAGTATCCTGTTCTCTTTTCCTGTCTATCTAAGTCCTGCCCTATCAAAAGGCCAAGGCAGTTTCTTTATTAACCAATAAAACAACCCAAATACGGAAGGACCCTCCTACACCAAATGATGGTGATAACTCTTCAAGTTCCTTCATTGTACAGGATTGTTTCAGCTGTCCTGCCTCCCCCACAGGTAGTTAAGTATTGTTCTTTCCAGTTCTATAAAGAATTGTGTTGGAACTTTGATGAGAAATGCATTGAAACTGTAGATTATGTTAGGTAAAGTAGGCATTTTTACTATGTTAATCCTACCAATTCAAGTGCCTGGGAGATCTTTCCATCTTCTGATGTTGTTTCCAATTTCTTTTTTTTTTTTCAAAATTTTAAAGTTTTTTTTTTTGTACTTCTCATACATAGGAGATCTTTCCATCTCCTGATATCTTCCCCAATTTCTTTTTTCAAAATCTTAAAGTTCTTGTAATACATGCCTTTCATTTGCCTAATTAGAGTTACTCCTGAGATATTTAATATTATTTGTGGCTGTTGTGAAGGGTATTGTTTCCTTAATTTCTTTTTCAGCCCAATTATCATTTGTAGATTGGAGGGATAATGAGTTATTTTAGGTAATCTTGCATTTAGTCACAAAAATGAAGGTGTTTATCCACTGTAAGAATTCCCCAGGAGAATTTTTTGGATTGCTTATGTATATTATTATAGCACCTGCAAACAGTGATACTTTAACTTCTTCCCTTTCAATTTACACCTAATTTCTTTCTGTTGTCTTATTGAGCTAGCTAGGACTTCACACTATATTGAATAGTTAGGGAGAGACTGGATAACCGTGCCTTTCTTGTTGCTTTAGTGGAATTGTTTTGAGCTCCTCTACATTTAATTTGATGTTGACTACTAGCTTGCTGCATACTGCATTTATTATGTTTAGTTATGTTCCTTATAATACTGATCTCTCAAACACCTTTGTCAGAAGGGCTGTTGGATTTTGTTGGTGATTTTTTCAACATCTAATGAGATGCTATATTTTTCTTTCAGGTTTTTTTTATATTCTGAATTACATTGATAGGTTTTCATTTGTTGATCCATCCCTGAATATCTCAGAAGAAGCTAACCATAATCGTGATGAATGATCATTTTTTCTGATGAATTCTTGGATTATGTTTCTGAGGATTTTATTGAATACTTTTGCATTGGTATTCATGAGAAAAATTAGTGTGTAATTTTCTTTGTGATATCATTGTGTGAGTTAGGTTTCAGGGTGTTTATGACTTTGTAAAAAGAATTTGGCAACATTCCTTCTTCTTATATTTTGTAGAATAATTTGAGGAATATTAATATTGTCACTTCTTTGAATATTTGGTAGAATTCTGTGCTGAGTTCATCTGTCCATGGGCTTTTTTGTTTAAGGGATCTTTAAAGACTGCTTCAATTTCTTTAGGAGTTACTGGTCTATTTAAATTGTCTATCTGATTATGATTAAATTTTGGCATGCTTTACCTTTCAAAGAATTTGTTCATTTATTTTATATTTCCAATTTTGTGGGGTACAGGTTTTTGAAGAATGAACTAATTATAGTTTAAATAATAAAACCCCAGAGATAGAAATTGGGGTTCAACTTGAAAGCCACAAAAGCAAAGCAACCCAGTCACTAAGGAAGTCTTATCTCTGCCATGGCAGGACAACTGCAGACTAGCAGCCTAAACCTCTTTCTCCTTGCATTTTATATTCCCTTTAGTGCTGACACTAAGGATATCACTCCCTAGTACTGGGACTAAAGGATTAGGCCACCACCTGCATCTGTCTCCCAAATCCTGGGATTAAAGGTGTGTGTGACCATTACCTGACCTCTAGTGGTTTTAAATATTGCCTCTGGTTTTCAGGCAAGATTTATTTATTAAAATACAAATAATATACCACTATATTTCCCCTTCTTGTTTAAAATAAGAAAAGAAGACTATAACTAATAAAAAAACCTACATATAATTAGTACATTGACTATATACAATACACACAGGCAACAAATACATCAGCAATGTCTAACCCATTTTATTTGACAAGTTCAGAGAAAATACTCCATATGTATCCTATCTTGGTGAGTTCAAAGTCTTGTGCCTAATTTACTTTCTATCATAACTTACTTTCTGCATCAGGCAAAAAAGGAAAACTACAAGCTAGTCTCAACTCTCTCAGAGACCCAAGAAGGAAATAAAACTGAGTAAGCAGGAAGTGTAAGCAAGCGACTTCCAAAGATGAGTGTAATGACAGAAACAGCTGGCTGCCTGGACAATTACCCAAAGTTTCTCTGCAATGTTGGGGCATCCATCTTCACCCTACAGGCCTAGCATATCTGACAGACTTTTGAGTGAAGCACGATATTCTGAAGGGCTGTCCTTCTTTGTCTTGACTTTCTTTTGTGTCCTGATTGTCCGGTTAGGATACCATACTGTCAGAAGTTTGAGGCAAGGACATTTTCTTGCACAGTGGCTTACTTTGCCATAAAGAAAGTTAAATTCCATGTGGAGTCTCTTTGATGCCTATCTCTGAAGTAGATTGGTGCTGCCAGGAGCAGACATGTTTCATTGTCATAATAAAGAAGAACTGAGGTTATTAAAACATATTAAATTACATATTCTGTAGAACTCTAACGTGTTTGAAGATGACATGCCTATCTAAAATATATCTTTGTTTGACCTTGAAAACATACCTAAAGCTACTACAAGTTTGATTGAAATAGGTGACTATTACAAACCTGCATTTCCTTATTATCCTAAATGGTTTTTAATAGTAACTTTCAAGAGCACATCAAAAGAAAAATTTGGGTTAATTATCAAGTCCTTAGAGAGGTAGCCATATCATTATTTGTCCAGTCTATGCATAATGGGAAAGTGCAGGTATTGTTTCAAGTGCTGAATGGAGTAGTCTATTAAGCTGGATCATCTCAGCAAGCCACCTCAATATTTTTTTTGAGCAGTTTGTAGTCCAAAGCCAATCCACAGGTGGTGTTTTTCAGCTTAGTAGTATTATCAATAGTCCTGGAAGAGTCATTGTTATGGGACCCCATCCTCCCTATGAATACTTCAAAGGATGCTGTTAAACATAATCATGGTTCACTGTAGAAAGCTGATAGAGACTCAAACCCAAAATCATGTACAGGAAGATAGATGAAACCTTCTTCTAGTAATAGTTAGTACTCTATATGATCATTGATATCATGACAAAAAGTTTAATATATACATATATATTAATCTTATAAAATTTTATTTTAAGGAAAGCTATCAAAGGGTCAATATAAAACTAAAGATTATGAGATTAGAAACAATAAAAAAGTCCTTAAATTTTTGTTTTTTCTAACTCTTTTATGGCTCTTCTGACATAAGACAGGGATTTTGAATTTTACTTTAATAAACATGCTTGTGTTTAGAGAAGGAGAGAGCCACAATCCAACTCAAAATTCAGCTTTAATTTTTAATTAGACTGTGACTACAAAAAGATCATTTGCATTATATTTCTGCAGAGAATAGTAGAAACAAACATTTGGGAAGATTTATAAATTTTTACCGTGTTGGAAATGTGATATACCAATATGTCAATTTTCTCTGTTTCTTAAGACATTTTATCTGGTTGATTTGTCCTTTTTCTTCAGATGTCCCATTTGTCCAGTGGTCTTCAGATTTTTTAGCTGGATATCTTTATTCTCCCAAAACAAAAGAAATAAAACTCTTCTCCAACTCTAATTTTGGGGAGATTTTTTTTTTTAGCAAATTATATCTGGTCAAATGAAAAGCATTCGTTAGTTTTGTAGGTTAGTTTAGGTTAAAAGGCCATGATGTTTGATCAAATATTATCTCTTCTAATTAAGGATAGTCTCTTGTTCAAATTGAATCTTTATCAATTTTGATGGTATCCATAGCTTTCCTTCTCCTGTGAAAACAAAAGCAACCTAAATGCTCCTCGACAGAAGAATGGATAAGGAAAATGTGGTACATTTACAGATGGAGTACTACACAGCAGAAAAAAAAAATAATGAAATCTTGAATTTTGCAGGAAAATGGACGGAGCTAGAAAACATTATTTTGAGTGAGGTAACCCAAACACAAAAAGACAATTATTACATGTACTCACTCATAAGTGATTTTTAAACATAAAGCAAAGAAAACCAGCCTACAAATCACAACCCCAAAGAACTTAGACAACAATGCAGACACTAAGAGAGACATACATAGATCTAATCTAGATGGGAAGTAGAAAAAGACAAGATCTCCTGAGTAAATTGGGAGCATGGGGACCTTGGGGGAGGGTTGAATGGGGGAAGAGAGAGGCAAAGAGGGGAGCAGAGAAAAATGTAGAGCTTAATAAAAATCAATAATAAAAAATAGTAAAATCCTGACTGGATTTTAAGTCAGTGAACTAGTTTTGCAGCAGCCTGAGAAGGGGGTTCAAGGAAAGACTGTAACCCATGGTAGAGAGAGAGAAAATGAAAAAAAAGAAAAGAAACTTAGCTGGGTGTGACTGGAGCACCACATGTAGCCATGGCCTGTGTTGGTGGCTAAAAAGCCTCAGGCAAAATTTTTTTTTTCATAAATTCATACCCCAAACATTGGGTGCCAAATGTCACACAAATAATCAAAACCTGGAAACAAAAATTGGGATTCAACTTTAAAACCACAAAAGCAAAGCAACCCAGCCAGTGGAGAAGTCTTACCTCAACCAAGACTGGACAACTGCAGACTAATCAGCTTAAGCCTCTCTCCCCTTGCATTTTATATTCCCGCTAGTGCTGGGATTAAAGACATGACTCCCTTGTACTGGGATTAAAGGTGTAGACCACCACCACCTGGATTTGCTTCTGCACTGATCATGTGTAACCCAGAGTAGCCTTGACATCACAGGAATCCATCTACCTCTGTCTCCAAATCCTGGGATCAAAGGTCATTATTACCTAACCCCTAGTAGCTTTAGTTTTGCCTCTGGTCTTCAGGTAAGATTTATTTATTAAAATTCAAATAATATACCTCTATACCTAATGATCCTTGCTATGCCCCCTTTGTGTTTCTGATTTTGATAATTTAGTTATTAACTTTCTGCCTTTTAGTTAGCTTGGATAAGTGTTTATCTACATTGTAAATTTTCTCAAGGAACCAACTCCATTTCATTGGTTCTTTGTATTTTCTCTATTATTGACTTCAGTGCTCAGTTTGACTATTTCCAACCATCTACTCCACTTGTTGTATTTGCTTCTTTTTGTTCTAGAGCTTTCAGGTCTGCTGTTAGGTTGACATTATGAGGTTTCTCCAAATTCTTTATGCAGGCACTTAGTGCTATGAACTATTCTACTAGCACCATTTTAATTTTGTTCCATAAGTTTGGGGACATTGTGCATTCATTTTCATTTGAATTGTAGGAAGTCTAATTTCTTTATTTCTGCCTTGACCCAGTGGTAATTCATTTGAGTTGTTGAGTTCCCACGTAGTTTGTGTTGTTGTTGAACTTCAACTTTAATCCATGGTAATCTGGTAATATACAGGGGGTTATTCCAAATTTTTGTACATGTTAAGATTTGTTTTGTGACTGAGTATGTGGTCAGTTTTAGAGAAGGTTCCATGAGGTGCTAAGAAGAAGGTTTATGCTCTTGTGTTTGGGTGAAATGTCTGTAGATATCTGTTAAGTTCATTTGTTAGTTCCCTTATTGCTCTGTTTAACTTCTGTATGGAAGAACTGTCCATTGGTGAAAGTGGGCTGTTGAAGTCTCACACTATTAATGTGTGAGTTTTGATGTATAATTTAAGCTTCAATGATGCTTGTTTTAGAAATGTGGGTGCCCTTGTATTTGAGGTAAGGATGTTCAGAATTGAGGTTTTATCTTGATGTGTTTTTTCTTTGGAGAATACTAAATGTCCTTCCCATCTTTTTTTGTTATTATTTTTTTTAGTTTGAAGTCTATTTATTAGATTTTAGGATGATGTGGGAGTCCCCTCTGTGTTCCGTGATTAACATTAATGAATAAAGAAACTGCTTTGGACCTTTAGCAAGGCAGAACTTAAGTAGGTAGGGGAAGCTAGGCTGAATGCAGGGAGAAAGAAGGGCAGAGTCAGAGAGAAGCCATGGAGCCACCAACAGAGTCAGACATGCCGAAACTTTGCCAGGTCTAAGCTAACCAGGTGGCTGGGAACCAACAAGTGGCCTCCTCCAACATTAGGATAGCTGCACTTGCTTGCTTCTTGTGTCAATTTGATTGGAAAATCTTTTCCCAACACTTTACTCTGAGGTAATGCCTGTCTTTGAAGTTGAGGTGTGTTTCTTGTATGCAGTGAAATGATGGATCCTGTTTTCATATAATTCTGTTAGCCTGTGCCTTTTTATTGGGGAATTATGTCCATCGACATTAAGAAATATTAATGACTGGAGGTTGTTATTCCTGTTAACTTTTATGGTTGCTGTTGTTCGTGTGTGTGTGTGTGTGTGTGTGTGTGTGTATGTGTGTGTGTGTGTGTGTGTGTGTGTGTGTGTGTGTGTATTTCCCTTATTTGAGCTTTGCTGATGTGAGATTATCTATTGCCTGTGTTTTCTTTGGGTCCAGTTAACTTTTGGGTTGGAGTTTTCTTTTTAGTATCTTCTGTAGGACTGGATTTGTGGATAGGTATTGTTTAAATTTGGTTTTGCTGTGATATCTTGTTTTCTCCATGTATGGTGATTCCAAATTTTGCTGGATATATTAGTCTGGGCTGGCATCCATGGTCACTTAGTGTCTTCAGGATGTCTGTCCAAGTCCTTCTGGCATTTTGAGTCTCCATAGAGAAGTCAGGGATAATTCTTATAATTCTGCCTTTACATGTTACTTTGCCTTTTTCCATTGCAGCTTTTACTATTTTCTTTATTCTTTTTATTTAGTGTTTTGATTATTATATGACATGGGTACTTTTTTCTGGACTAGTCTATTTGGTTTTCTGTAAGCTTCTTGCATCTTTATAGCCATCTCCTTCTTTAGCTTGGAAAAATTTTCCTCAGTCACCTTGTTGAATATATTTTCTGGGCCTTTGAGCTAGCATTCTTCTTCTTCTTCTCTTCCTATTATTTTTAGGTTTGGTCTTTTCATTGTGTCCCAGATTTCTTGGCTGTTTTATGTTAGGAATCTTTTCAATTTAACATTTTATTTGACCAATTAATCTATTTCCTTTATTGAATCTTGTGACTGAGATTCTTTCTCTCCTCTTGTAATCTGTTGGTGATGCTCACATCTGCAGTTCCTTTACATTTGCCCAGATTTTCCATTTCCAGAATTTCCTTGATTTGTGTTTTCTTTATTGTTTTTATTTCTGTTTTCAGGTTTTTATCCATTTCCTTCCCCTCTTTGTTTGTTTGTTTTCCCTCACTATTCTTTAAAAGATGTATTGATTTCTTTCAATTTTTGTTTGGTTTGCTTCAATTTTTTGAAGGATAATTTCATTTCCTCTTTTAGTATTATCTTTATAAAACTTTCAAGGTCATTTTTCGGTGCTTCAGGTGCACTGAAGCATTCAAGTCTTACTGTCGTGTAATTTCTGGGTTCTGTTGGTGGTATTTTGCCCTTTCTGTTATTGAATATGTTCTTATACTGTCATTTAGTACTCTGGATTTGGGATGATTATAGGTGTAAGTGCTGAATCTTAAGTTTGTCTTTGTTGGATGCATGTGTTGATCCTTTGTTTTATGTTTCCCCTCTGGTCTTCTGGTCTAAGTTGACATGTGTTCTGCTGACTGGTAAGTATTCAGGTCCAGTGGGGATTTTTATTGAGGTTTGTGGGGCCTCAGATTCACCCTGACCTCATGTAAAGTTGAAATATTTTTCTGAAGTTGTAGATAAAAATATGGAGCCCAGCGAAGAAGTTTTTGCTCTTCTTCCTGGTGTGGGTTGCATATGGGCCTATGGAGTCTTCTCTAGTTGTGGGACATATCTGGTACAGGAGGATGTTGAGGTGCATGGGGTTGTGCCATGGAGTGGGTCTCGGGGAAGCAGAAGCCAGTGAGTGGTAGCAAGCCAGCTGCCAATTGAGTCACTCATCTGCTAGCTGACTGGTGGGCCCAACACTAGAGCTAATATACACTACCTGATGTTGTACAGAGAGTGGGCTGAAGCTTCTTCTAATCATCCATACAGTTACAAGTATAAGGAATAAAAACATCAACAATTGTTGCCAGAATTTTTTAACATTATTTATGATTTTGAATCCTTTACATTGTGTCTCCAAAACCACGGTGTGCAATTCTTTGGCTGGTGAAAAGATGACAATTACTGTTTAGATGAAACTCAAGATAATTATCTAGCACAGGAGCAAGGTACCAATGGCAATTGCGTCTGACTTAGGGATTTCCAGTCTGTAATCTGATCATTTTAAAGGATAAAGAGTCAATGAATCAGTGAAAATGTTAACACTGCTTCAATTCATTCAGTTGACGAAGGTCATAAACAATGAGTTGAAACAACTGATAATATGGAAAAATACTAAACATTTTCATTGAATTCAGTTATAGCTGTATGTGCGGATGATTCTTCTGAGGATCCAGGTGATTCAGATTAGGACACTATGCTGTTGATATGCTTACAGTTTTTCAGTGGTTACACATGTATGCAAATGGGATTGCTAGCCATAAATGATGTCAGTATTTAAGAGTGTTATACGTTTACAAGGTGAAGCTGAGCAATTAGATAGCAAGTGTCAAAGCTGAAAGTACTGAAGGTTTTAATTAAGAACTGCATAAAATGCTGATGAAACTATTTATAGAAAGAGGCCTCATCTTCTGCTGAAGAGCTATTGGCTGCTGGGGAAGAAGAATCCATTTTCTTCAACAGCGGAAACACTAATAGGTGCCCAGACTCTATGTAATAAATGCACACACAACCCTTCCTAGATACCTTAATTAAGCTCAGGGGTCATTAACAATGCATGAAATTAGGTGAGAAACTTGTTGAGAAGAAGAAGGTGAACAAAGAGAATGAGAAAGGGATGAAAATATGTACATATGTGACACTGTCAAAGAATACATAAAGATATTTTAAGTAAAGTAATTTTATAACTAAAATTTAATAACAATAAACAGCAAAGATTACAGAAGTATGCCATAGAGTATATGCATTCATTGGCTCCAAGACTATACCAAGCCACTCAGAAACCTTGCAATGATGACCTTGGATGGAAACTTGATTCCCATAAATTAATTGTGACCTACTACTTAAAGAATTTTAGTCCTTTTGATATTGTTAACAAACTCATATTTTCCATTTATTTGTTCTTAACAAAAACCTTAGTGACACTAGCCATATTTGAAAACTAATTATAGAATGATTTTAGTCTGTATAAAAGAGCATCTTATAGAAACAACTATATATAATTCTGTCAGTTTAAGCAAAAATTGTGGGCATGTACAGCATATGCATCTTAGTATATTGCCTGTGCATTTGCTTTTGAACCTACTGAACTCATTTGACCACTGACCCAAACAGCATGTTTATATTAACATTTATAGTAAAAAATCATGCAGATTGTTGTGTAAACAGAATCTGACCAAATATTCTGTTCTAAGAGTTTGGGAAATGCTTCAGCATTCTAAATGCTAGAGTGTACTGTGGCCTTAGGAAGGTCACACAGTCAAATATAAACAACATTGCTAAGAAATTTTGATGACTTATAAGAACACATTCAAAGGCTTTCAAAGATTTGCTGCTGATGAAACAGGGAGCAAACACTTATTAGTGCTCTAGAGAGTGCTGAAATTAAACCATGAGGAAACAGCTGTTTGTCATGAGGAAACAGCTGTTTGTGACCTTCCTGAAGTGCAGGAAGGGCTTCAGGGAAAACTTAGTGGAATTTCAGGAAAAAGTGTTGAGGCGGAAGAAATGGAAACACCTAAAGAAATTAGAAAACTGATAAAGAAATTTGCTTGTGTCCGCAGTAGCATAGTGATGCTAGCATACATAGCATATATAGGTGACAATTATGGGAGATTGCAAAACCGAGAAGAAACAGGTAGCATTACTTGCTATAGCAAAATGAAAAAGGATGAAAAATTGTGGAATCAAAACTTGGTTTGCTCTGAATCACTCTATGCCAGCTGAACCTTTAGTTGATGATGTATTAGTGTCTTTTATCAACTTGTCTTAAGCCTCATTTTGAAGCTGCTGAACTTGTCATCATAACAGTCCTCCATCTAGCTCAAACATTGTTAATGTCCAGTGTGCTTTTACCTATGTGGTTTTTGAAATGAATATTCATGCAAACATTTAGTTTATCATGAGTACAACAGGACCTCATAAGACACAGGATAGAACTAAAACTTTGTCATAGGCAGATGTGTAAAGCATCTTTCCTAATTGTGGGCCCATGTTTAATATCTATGCAGAATACAATCTCTATGTATCTAAAGAACATGATTAGTCTAACTATGAGTATGATAAACATGAATGTATATTGACCTATCATTCTTAATACCTATATAGCTTGAAAGCTAGGACTTTATATTAGAATATTAAATAACCTTTAAACAACTGTGCAGCAAATGAGGACAATGATCTCAAAATTTAAACAATGTATAAGTATCTTGATCAGAGGGAAAAATGAATATTGAAATATCCTAATATATCCTAAAATGTATCAATATACAAACTGTCTTTAGCAGAGGTAGAATGCATACAGTATGACAAAAAATGTGAACAAATTCAATATAATTTAAGTTTGTATCAATATACAAGAATCTATACCAATGTAAGTTGCCTACAAATAATAGCTCGCAAGTATTCACTCCATTATTCACTATTATTATTAGTGTGGGTAAGCTCACAGTTATCTATTAACCCATCCAATTTCCTCTCTCTATTTATTTCAAAGAGATCCCTGATTCTACATAATTTTCTCCCTTACTCCCAACCCCCAACCCTATACCAATTATAATCAACCCTTAAATGATATCCCTAATCCTGAGGACAAACTTTGTTTGGAGAGGGGGCATTGTCTTCTAGAATTACTTCCAGCTGTCATGGGGGCAATGTTCTTTCTGTGGAATCCTATGAAAGTAAAATTATGGTTAAGTTGAAAGATTACTGTCCGATATAAATGCTGATAGTCTCTGAGCATTTGGTACAGTTTTTCTGAGGTTTTTATTTGTAGCGCTGATCAGAATACTGTAAAAATATGCACCATCAGCTAATCAAGTTGAAACCAGCTTGAGCAGCTGGTACCCAAAACAGATTTTATAGTAGTGCTATCAGCATCATGACATCATATCAGCCAGGTGAAGTTGTTGTTTTGGGGCGGGCATCTTCTTCATGGAAACTTCAAAGATTACTGCAGTAAAATTCATTGTTCACTATGGAAAACTAAAACATTATTTATATAGATATATACAGACATATATATTCAATGAAAGGTACAATGCAGACAAAAATAGGTATGAAGAAAAGTATTTTTTAAATTCTTTCTTCTTTCTGTTCCATACAAGATGGCTAGTGACTTGAGACAGAAACTCTGAATTTTTTTAACAACATGCTTGGATTTAGATAAGGACAGAGCTGTTGACCAACTACAAAGCCAGATATATATACATACATATGTGTGTGTGTGTGTGTATAAATGTATATGTTTTGATCACCTGTCCTTGCAAGTTATATTCCTTTTTCTTGATGATCCGTATTGGATAGTTATTTTTCCTTCTTTCAGCATCCAAACATCCAGGGTCTCTTGAATTTTTGAATATGTGCATTTTCCTGTAAAGACAAGAGTAGAACCCTGCCCCATCCCTATATTGTGTTTAAAGTGAATCTTTATTAATTTTCATGGTATCCATAGTTTTTCTTCTGTTGAAACAGGAGCAAAATCCCTTCCCCAATGTATCACATCTCCTGGCTTCCATTGTGAGGTCAATACATTTTTGAAATACACTGGCTGATTTAATTCAGAAGACTTTTCTATTATCTAATGTCTCTATGCTGTTGTTGTTCCTTTCTCATTAGCGTTAAGAAAATTCAAGGTTAATAAAGCATTATGTATTTTTAACAATATGCTTGGATTTAGATAAGGACAGAGCTGTTGACCAACTACAAAGCCAGTTATATGTGTGTGTGTGTGTGTGTGTGTGTGTGTGTGAATGCGTTTGTGTGTGTATGTAATCTATTTCTGGGGGTATTTTCCATCACTTTCTGTTTGTTAAACATATCCTTTATAGTTTGATTTGATCTGTCTACAACTGCCTGATCTGTAGGATTGTGTGGTATACCTGTAATATGCTTTATATTATAATAAGCAAAAAAAACTGTTTTATTTTCTTAGAGACATATGCTGGACCATTATCTGTCTTTATTTGTTCAGATATACCCATGATGGCCATGACTTTTAATAAATCTGTGATTACTAAATCAGCCTTTTCTGAGCTTAAAGCAGTTGCCCATTGAAAACCTGAATAAGTGTCAGTAGTGTGGTATACATATTTTAATTTTTCAAGATCTGCAAAGTGGAACACATCCATCTGCCATATTTAATTCCCTTTACTTTTCCCTGTTGTCCTAAAATTTTAGCCTCTTCTATGATATTACATTTAAACATCAATTGAGGCCCATCATGCAGGACTGTTGAAACTAACTGAAGCCAATCATGTGGTGTCACTTTAATTCTAGAAGATCATGTCTTTTCCATCTCCCTAACAAATACCAAATGCAAGCCATAAGTTACAACAGCTTGCTTAATTTCTTTTAGATCATTCATTTCTATAGGTATCCATCTACCTTCTTTGGATCCTTTTAGGCATTTAGGTCTTGATGCTTTTTCAGAGTAGATTACAGGGTTGGAAGCTTAAACCCTGGGTAAGTCATTTCTGAGAGCTATTGGTGATGTTGAATCCTTTCCTTGTGCCTTCTTTCCCTGATAATCAGCTCCAATAATTTCTTTAATTGTTTCAAGTCTTTTTACTACTGTATTTGGTAAAGACTGTATCTCCTAGCCTGTATATATTTCTAGTGATTTCATTGAGGCACTTAACCTCTGGTCCTCATTCTGCACATGTGATCCCAAAGTATGAAGTTTTTTTCTTTAAAGATAACACTTCATCCTTGAACATTATTTGGATAGTGTGCAGATTGCTATCCTGAAGAGATACTCTATCTGTTAACTTATCATAACTTTTTAACAAATTTTGATTGTCAAATTCAACAGTATGAATTATTTCAGATAATTTAACAGTTTCTTTTGACATGGATTCAATTTTGTCTGTTAAATTAATGTTACCCCTTTCTATAGCATTAGTTATTTCAGGTAACTTTTGATTTTGATGGTATTAATCCTGTCAACTATCTGTTTATTATTAGTCTGTTAAAAACTGTGTCATTTCTAAAAGTGCCTCATTCTTGGCTCTGTTATCAATCCATTTTCTTAAGAATATATTATAAAAAAAACCTGAGTCCCAATATGCAATAAATGGATGTATCACCATAACTATATGAGCCTTGCAGACTACAATCCATAGTATTAGCAAAATAGTTACTAAACATTTCTATGGTAATGTTTTTTGCCATTATATAACTTTCCGGTACATTGATTTATTAATTACCTGTTATGAAATCTGTCAAATTGTTTTAGGTGTAATAATCTTTATTGTTCAGCAGATGTTGTGGTTACAGAGTCGTGACTAGAGTCACAACCTGGTGCCACTAACAGTCCTAAGTGGCTTAGGTTTCCCTGCCTCGATGTTGGTTAAATACTAAGAAATGTGTTTGCATGACAAATTAAAAGCAATTAAATCAATTTTTATATGGAGCAAGAATCCCAGAAATCATGAGCTGGGAGTATAAACTGGAAGTTGCGCAAGTTGCCACGTGGCAGGGAATGTGGCAGTAGTAGGGGGCATGCACATGCTTGGGAAATTTCCAAGTCGCTGCAAATAGTTAACTCCCCTATGGCAGGGATATTACAAAAAACTGCTTAGTAGGAAAAGGAAGTCAATCAATTGGGTATAGAAGACATTCTGGCCTGTGGATCATGTAGGCCTTTAAGCCAATCCACCCGGTAGGTGTGGAATCTGGATCCACGTGAGTGCCAGATGAAGATGAACACTTAAATCCCACACTAGCTCAGAATTGAGTAAAATAGAGGGTTATTTATTTAGGAATAAGTCATAGATTACAGTCCTCTGCACAAACGGGGAACAGAAACCAAATCATGCTGCCAGAAGAGAGACCAGATGTATGTTTTACATCAGCATATATAGTATAAGAGGCCATGCCCAAATGGGTGGATAACTTAAAGGCTACTGGCTGTTGAAATTTCTACAGCAAAATATTTTCAGAGATTGGTGAGAATTTTACTTTTGTAATATTTCTTAACATATCTTGTTTGCAAAACATTATGTATAGTAAGGTAGATGGGAATTAATACATTGTATACAGTTTTTAAATTTGTAAAAGAAAACACACTATCCTTTTTCTTATACATACTAATCCAAGTTCTCAATCCTTCCATTCTTCTCATTCCTTCCTTATACCCTCCCACCCCACCACATCCACTCCTCAGAGAGGGTAAGACATGTTGCTTTGGGGAAGGTCCAAGGCCCTACCTACTATAGCAAGGCTGAGCAATGTATCTGTCCAAAGACAGTAGGTTCCCCAAAACCCAGTACAAGCAGTAAAGATAAATACTGGTGCCATTCCCAGTGGCCCCTCAGGCATGCCACTGTCAACCACATTCAGAGGGAATAGTTTGGTCCTATGCTTGTTCCGTCCTAGTCTGGCTGGTGTTGATGAGCTCCCATTAACTCAGGTACACTGTTTCAGTGAGTGTAACCATCAAGGTCTTAACCTCTTTTCTCATATTCTTATTTCTCTCACTTGTCAACTGGACTTTTGGAGCTCAGTACAGTGCTCCAATGTGGATCTCTGCCTCAATTTCCATTAATTGCTGGAGGAAGGTTCTATGGTGATATTTAAGATATTCATTAGTCTGACTACAGGGCAAGTCAAGATCAGCCCCCCTCTACTCTATATCTTAGAGTCTTAGCTGGGGTCATTCTTGTGGATTCCAGGGAATTTCTCTAGAGCCAGGTTTCTTGCTAACCCTATAATGGCTCCCTCAATTTAGATATCTCTTTCCATGCTATCATCTCTGTTCTTCCTTCATCTCCATTCTCCTGTTCCCTTAAGTTTTCCTTTCTCTCCTTATTCCCCCCCTTCTCCTTCTAACCTCCCTTCTCCCTCCACCCCTATGCTCCCAATTTTGTCATGCAATCTTTTCTATTTTGACTTTTCTTGGATATCTATATGTTTCTCTTAGGGTTCACCTTATTACTTAGCTTCTCTAGGATCATGGACTATATATAGGTGCAACATCCTTTTATTATAGCCAGTATTCACTTATGAGTGATTACATACCATATTCATTGGGTCTGGGTTACCTCACTCAGGATGGTGTTTTTTAGTTCCATCAATTTGCATGCAAAATTCAAGATATCATTTTTTTTTACCACTGAGTAGTGCTCTAATGTGTAATTGTGCCACAATTTCTTTATCCATGCTTCAATTAAGGGGAATCTAGGTTGTTTTCAGCTTCTCAGATTTAGGAGGTCCCATTTATTCATTGTAGCTCTCAGTGTCTGTGCTACTGGGGTTGTATTTAGTAAGCATTCTCCTGAGCCCATGCATTGAAGGCTACTTCTCAATTTTTCTCTCTCTTTTTTGTTGTTTTGTTTTTCAAGACAAGGTATCTCTGTGTAGCTTTGGTCCCTGACCTGGAACTCGATCTCTTCTTCCAAAGTGCTGGGAATAAAGTTGTTCACCTCCCCCGCCTTTCTATCTTGCATGTTTTTAATCTTAAAGAAATACTAAGTGTGAATAGATATATTTAATGTGAGTTAGACACTACCCAGTGTGTATATCTATCAAAGTTCTGAATTATAACTAAATCTGAACATAAAATATAAATGAAAGTTTAGGGCTTTATGAATTAGTTACAAATAAATATAACTTTTAAAATGCTTTCAATTCTTTGCTTCTAGCCACAATGAAATAAAACAATTGGATCACTCCATAGTTTTAAGCAACAAATTAAGTCAGAGAATTCTAAATACTAATTTTGAATTGACTGAATAACTAACTACAAAAAGAGAGTGATCATTGAGAAGTGCTGTTATACTGTCTTTCCTACTTACTCTCATCAAATATTTTAACAAAAGCAAACTAGGAGAGGAATTATTAATTTTGCTTAACAGTTTCAGGTTGCAGTTCATTGCAGGGAATCCATAATTAAGCTTGAGACAGGTAGTCACATGACATACACAGTCAAGAAGTAGAGAGGAATCAATGTAATATGCCTCTCCATTCTCTGTTGTTCTTACATAGTCCAGCATCCCATGGCTAGGAAATAGTTCCATACCCAATTAAGATTGGTCTTCCCACATCAATCAATCAATCAAGACAGTACTTTAGAGGTCCAGAGGTCCATCTCTCAGATGCCTCTGGAGTCTGTCAAGTTGATATTTAACACTAACTATCATGAATGGGAAGGTAAAAAGACATGTCTGAATCTTCAGATCACCCAGTTTATTGCACTGATTCCAGTTTTCAGTGCAGGAGTGGGAAATAAGACAAAGTCCAGAAAAGTCTCAAATTTAAAGACCCAGACCTGAGCTATTAAGAAACCAAGGAAAGTAAAGGCCAGTAGAACATAGGAGATAGAGAGGTTGACTCTGGGAAATATTTTGAGTTCTTAAGAGGGTCCTCTTTCAGTAAGGTAATCCAGGATCAGGAAGACAAATGCTGCATGTTCCCTCTCATATGTGATTTTAATCATTATGTATGAGGGGGAGGAGATAGAGGCCAGGAAACAATAGAGAGGAAAATGAAAGGGAGAAAAACAGAAGCTTTATGGAAGGGGCGGGAAGATGATATGAAAGTGGAAGGCATGGAAGGATACAATGGGGAATAATAGGAGGGGTGTGACAGACTAATCAAAACTGTGTGAAAATGCCCCTTGGAAACCTATTATTTTTCTGTGGCAATTAAAATATAAAGAGAAAGAAGAAAAGCCTGCACTCTTCATGCTTATAGTCTGAATTTGATGCTTCCAATTTTAATCCACTTCAAATCGGATAGCCTTTATTTTCCCCCTTGAAGAGCTACATAAGTTTAACAAGCAAGACATTCCATGATCACTGAATTTCTTTGTTCAGTTTCTTTCTCAAGCCAATGTTATCCATTCAGTCATGGTTGATTTCTGGGTTATTTCATTTGTCTTTGGTACTTCCTGTGTTCCAGCTTCCATGCTCCATTTGTTTTGAGTTTGCTCTATGTTCTGAAGTACACTGTGGTCATA